>JAFFST010051886.1:106114-128917 GCA_022414735.1 Noturus placidus
GTTCTAGGGATTGTGAATAAAGATAATGACCAATCATTTGGAGTTTCTACTGCACACATAACCATTTAATAGATTCTTCGAAGAAAGTAAAAAATCTTCACTGATTCTTTTCCCTGACAGGCTCGAGGGATTAAGAAAATAACGAGCAGTGATTAGAAGTTTGTACAGGGGATTTGCTGTGGATCGTCTCTATATACACTCTTAGGATGGAAAAGGGTTCTATGAATAATTAAAGGTTCTCAGTTTCCAGCTGGAAACCTTTTGAAACGGATTCGAAAACACTGTAACATGTTTCTATATAAACCATTTAATCGTTCTTCCAGAAGGACACCTGAAGATCCAGCTTGAAGAAGAAGCTGGTCCAGGCATACCACAGATAAAACACCGCTACATTTCAGGCAATGGCGCTTTACTCTAATTGTTTGTGTGTGATGTCTGTTTACTTTGGCGTGATACAAAAACACTTCTAGTCACCCAAATGTTCAAAAACTCATTATGGTTGATCATATCGCGCTGACATTTTCCAAAATTCATTACGATGCCTTGTAAAGAGTTTTCAGTCTACTGCTCACCGTCTGAGCCGCACGGAAAGCCTCGGCTCGTCTGCAGTAATATCAGGCCTCCTCGTTTCTTTTATTATCGAGCGACGTGCCTCAGCGACGCCGTGTTCCCTGAAGCCAAGCGACAGATCAGACAGACTCAAAGTGCATCTGAGCTTTTGTTTACTGCTCTGATGAGATGTGAGAAGCAAAGTAAAAAGTAAAAGGCACCAAATGATACGTTAAAGTTATTGTGGGGCGCAAACAGACGCAGAGCCTCGTGCTATTGACACAGTGCAAACAACTTATTATTTTTTGTGTGCAAACACTTACCTCAGTCACGGAGTGTTCCTTTACAGAGTCAGTGAACTGAATAATACACTTATACCACTGTTGAATGCTTAGTCAGACAGGGAGGATGAGCTTCTATAACAGCAGCTCAGAGGTTTATATTAATACACTCCCCGTGTGTCGGGGGTTTCCTCCGGGTTCTCCGGTTTCCTCCCCCAGTCCAAACACATGCATGGTAGGTTGATTGGCGTGTCTAAAGTGTCCGTAGTGTATGAATGTGTGTGTGAGTGTGTATGTGATTGTGCCCTGTGATGGACTGGCACTCTGTCCAGGGTGTACCCCACCTTGTGCCCCATGCTCCCTGGGATAGACTCCAGGTTCCACCGTGACCCTGATAAAGGAGTAAGCGGATGAAGATGGATGGATGGATGGACTCCTAATACACCAGCATTTCTCTAGAAACATGGACCATGTTCAGCAGACACGCCCGATAAACAGATTTACAGATAAACAGCCTACAATGGTTACGTTTCCTGTAAGGAGATGCTTTACATTTAGAGGAGGAGTATCCAGTGTAAGCTTCTGGGATGTTTTCTCCATAGAAAACAAATGAACAAAACAGTCGAACGGTCATTGGTTGAGTGCTGGGGTTTATTTATAAGTGGTGAAGAACATTCAAACGTGGAGAAACTGATGTTTGTGCGGGAAAAAAAGAATAGCTATAGAGAACGCTAATGACCAAGAAGTGGCAAGGAAAGATAAATAGGAAGAACTTGAAGACATCCTCTTGAGGAAGGAGAAGGAACCAGGAGAAGAGAACAGTCATGGAGGAGCCCGAGAGAAAGAATTGTGAAAGACCAAAAGAACAAACTTGAAGAGGAACTTAGAGACCAGAGAAAGAACCTTAAGATCTCGAGGAAGAACTCGGAGAAGAAAAAAAAAAAAAAACACCTCAGTATAAATGCAAGATATAAAAGAATTTGGGAAATGTATGGCTAAGTGCAGGAGTCTTTTGAAGCATAAAGGTTCCAGGAAAGTGCAAGTACAAATGCAGAGCTGATTGCTGGGAATGATTGGAGCATGAGCACAAAACCTTAAAAGGTGGATATGGTGATCAGAAATCAGGTGGAGACTCTTGGGGTCAGGTGACATCAGCAGGTCAGAGTGACTCTCAGAAGTCTAACATTGTTTTCAGAGCACCGCTTAGACATCCTGCCATTCAGAGATCAAGCACTGGGGTGGGGTGGAGTGGGGTGAGGTGGGTGGGGTGTTGGGCAATTACATACAGCAGCAAACACCTTACAAATGATCTGCGATATTCAGCATGCTGGCTCCTGGTTTACATCTAACCTACCTTCTGGTGGCTCTAAAAGCCAAGCTAATGTCACATGATGTATAATGGAGTCTCCTTTAACCACAGCACTTTCAGCATGCTTCCCAGCAGGTGCAAACCTATTGAACAGACGTAGAAGAGTATTAGAATTGCAAATATGCAAGGCATCCGTTTACCTCAGTGTGACGCACCACACCATCTCCACCCACAGGAGCAACGTTCCTCCCGAACACTCACGTGCAACGCTGGGTTCTTCAAGCATACAGCCAACCAATGAGACATGGAAGCTTTCAAATCCTTCGCATTAAAAAAAAAATTAAGGCTTATTTCTCAAGTGACCAGAAATAGTCCTGTGTACCCTGTGGAACCAAGAAGAAGCGCTAAAAAGAAAACGCACCTCGGAAATAAAAATCACATTCTTGAAGGTGTATTCGTGTTTCATCGCAGCCTGCACATGAAGTCTAAGTATTACATATGCAGAGATACGTTTGAGATTACTGACGATCATGACCATACACGAAACAGCTCAGCAAATCCAGTGATCCGGATCCGTTCTCAAACCAGGAGATCTACCGTCCTGCAGGTTTCATCACCAACAAAAATCCAACACACCGCTTTGAGTTGAGAACTTAATCAAGAACTTCTTAAAGCACCGATTAGATGGTCACGATTACAGTCGGCGAAAAAGTCTTCAGGAAGGTCGATCTCCAGGAACAATGTTGGTTTCCACCGCACTAAACAAGTCTGCTTCAAGTCATCATTGGTGACACCGTTACAGAAAAACACCACAACTTCACCTGAACGTGTCCTACATTCAGCATACCCTTCAAAAGGTCTGTTACCGAACATAACATCAGTGCAGTTCATCCGGTAAGTATGACTCAGCATCTTGCATTCAATTCAATTCAGTTTTATTTGTATAGCGCTTTTTACAATAGATATTGTCTCAAAGCGGCTTTACAGGAATATAAACACAGTACACACACAGTAAAGGTGAGAAATTATCCCAACTGAGCGAGACACTGAGTGGCGACAATGGCAAGGAAAAACTCCCTAAGATGTTTAAGAGGAAGAAACCTTGAGAGGAACCGGACTCAGAAGGGAACCCATCCTCATCTGGGTCACAACAGATATTATTAAAGAGACAATTATTGGTTTAAATGTAATCTGTTTGGCTTTGAAAAGCCTTTGTCCCAGCAGTCTGGATTTGGAGTAGATGAGAGCTCCATCCAGAAGTAGGACCTCCGAGACCGATCATGCAGGTCCGGAGAGCAGAAAGGACCAGGATCTCCAACATCTCCATAAACTCATGCGTAGCTCGGCAGAAGGAGAGAGGGAGAGAAAAGATTGTTAACACTGGGATTTATCATGATGGAAAGTCTAGTCAGGGTAGGCTAGAGTGAATAAATATGTTTTAAGTCTAGACTTAAACACTCTCATTACATAAGTTTAAAAGCAGTTATATTAAAACGTTTATATTTAATCTTTCAGGCAAACCCAGAGATAAAAAAAAAAAACACTTCATGAAGATGGAGAACATGTTGACGCCTCTGGTGGCCTTTAAAATAAATAAATAAATAAATAATCCATCCAGATATTGTGATGGAAGTTTCTAAGCAAAAGCTCTCCCACTTAACCACCACACTATTATTCTACTACACATGCATTTCTATAAGAACCCCGCTCTAAACCATTCCTGAACAGGTTCTGGGAATTTCCTGGAGTCAGGAGCAGATGGTGAGACTTGGAGATTGCACCAGGCTTCAGTGGTAATGTTCCAAATGTTTAACCTGAGCACCAGATCCATCATGTAAGCATTAATACTGATGAACAAAAACAACATTAGAGTGGAGGGCATGGTGGCTTAGTGATTAGCGCATTTGCAGAACGGCTCTGGGGTCGAGGGTTCAAATCCCGTCCTGTGTGTAATTTGGGGATTTCCTCCAGGTACTCATGTTTCCTATCCCAGATCAAGGACATGCACTGTAGTGTGCAGTGGGATGATCCACCTTGTCCCTTTTCATTATCCATAAGTGGTATTGAAGGAGATTGGCGTATCCAAAGTGTCCGTAGTGTATGAATGGGTGTGTGATTGTATGCCCTGCGATGTATAGGGCGGCTGTGGCTCAGTCGGTAGAGCGGGTTGTCCACTAATCCACTAATCGTAGGGTTGGTGGTTGGAATCCCGGCCCGGGTGATCCCATGCCGAAGTGTCCTTGGGCAAGACACTGAACCCTAAGTTGCCCCCGATGGTAAGCTAGCACCTTGCATGCAGCTCTGCTCCCATTGGTGTGTGAGTGTGTCTCATTTGTAAGTCGCTTTGGATAAAAGCGTCTGCTAAATGTTAATGTAATGTAATGTATTGGCACCCTGTTCAGGGTGTAACCCGCCTTGTGACCCTGAAGGAAGGATAAGCGGTATAGAAGATGGATGGATGGTATTTAAGGACTTAAGCCCCGCCCCATCCTATCCTGTAGGAACACATGATTCAGCTTGACTTCATTGCTATTGTTGTTTAAAACATAAAACAAAAATGTGGCGTTAAATGTGACGTGAAATACCCCATATCACATCAGAACTACCTTTCAGGAATTTTCAGGAATGGTGGGAAAGCAGCCTGGGCCTTTACAGATCCCACCACTCTTATCCAGATTCGGAAAATCTCAAGGTTACTAAAAAGTATGGCCTCTTAATTGCGCTCACGTGATCACAGAACAAGTGCGCAAACATTTCCCAACTAACAGCAGGTGGCGCTCTATGCATTGTGTTTGTGTGTGTGTGTGTGTGTGTGTGAGAGAGAGAGAGAGAGAGAGAGAGAGAGAGCTGGGTTTGTGTGTGATGCGGGGTAGAAAGTCTCCGCCGCTCCGCGCTGTAGCTCTTCCTCCATCGCGCTGATCCACGCTGCGCTCTCGCCCTTCCCACCGCGGACATCCGGCCAACTGATCCGTCTCCATCCCCAATGAGCATCCCTCCTCCCAGCATCATTCCTCTGGTGAATTCAGGACTTAGAGCGGAGGAGAGAGAAGAGAAGAGGAGAGGAGAGAGGAGAAGAGAGCGCCGTTTCCTTGCTCCTCGTCTGGTGAGTGCACAACATCCATCCTGCTTCTTCTCTCCGCCTCTTCCAGCTCGGTGATCATATGATGCTCTAAATCCAGGATGGCCGGAAGTAGGTAGACTACAGCGCTTTTTAGACCAACTGCATAATGCATGTTTTAGTGTTGGATCCCTCTGCTGCTCATTTTGCAAGTTAGGACTCAAAAATCTGTGTATTTTTGATTGTTTGTTTGTTTCTTGGAACAATGTTGGATGCCTATAGACCAGTTTTGGAACAAAATTGGCACGCAAATGCAACACACACACACACACACACACACACAATATATATTTTATCACGTGGATTGCACACTTCTTTATCTGTAGTCTTTTGTGCCTTCTATTTCACCTGGGAAGGTGCACGTGGTGTACATTTTAATTAGCTTACTTACAGACTACAGGGGAAATCAAAGTTCCTTAAAGTATACTGTACTGTACTTTCAAAAGTTTAAAGAGACATACTAGAGGTACAAAAGATGTCTCGTTGAGGAGACCACCCAAATGACAAGCAGCCACCCACAACACAGATCGGTGCTTTTATTTATTTATTTATTTATTTATTTATTTGTTTATTTATCTCCATCCATCCATCAATCTTCAACCGCTTACTCCTTTTCAGGGCCATGGGGGAACCTGGAGTCTATCCCAGGAGGCATCGGGTACAAGGCGGGGTACACCCTGGACAGGGTGCCAGTTATTTATTTATCTATCTATTGTAAATATGGGACTTGCAGATAGCGTTCCTGTCTTTTTGTCCCTCCAGAATGTCTTAGACTCTAGTTAAGATCTGAGCAACATGGATTAATGCACTGAATAAGGTTACCAAACTGTACCGGCTGGAATGGAACCACCAAGGGTACAGCGCTTGTATTAAAAAATAAAAAAATAAATAAAATTGGAACCCTGTCCAGGGTGTACTCCGCCTTATGCCTGATGCTCCCTCGGATAGGCTCCAGGTTTCCCCGTGACCCTGAAAAGGAGTAAGTGGTATAGAAGATGGATGGATGGATGGATGGATGGATAAATAAATAAATAATGTACTTCATTTGATGTTTAAAATCGGATCCACATGCATTGTCCAAGGTCAAAATGTACGAGACATGCCCCCTTCATGGTCCGACCCCAGGGATAAAGAAAAGTACTGTTTGGTACTGTTGTTTCTGATAAGTGTATCACTACATTGCGTAGGTCTTGGAGAGTCTAGAAATGAAAGAAAAAGATATTTATAGTTTGAAGACTTTTTGAAGTTCAATATCTTAACCAGAGTTCAGAAATAAGCGGACTATACGGTGTCGTTACTTGTCACTGTGGTGGTACTATCAAGGGGGCGGGCTTTGTAGCTGTATCATTAAACCTTAAAATAATTTAAGGTACATAATTGGACCATTGTAAAAGCTAAATAAATAAAGATACTACATTATTAGGGCGGCTGTGGCTCAGTCGGTAGAGCGGGTTGTCCACTAATCCACTAATCGTAGGGTTGGTGGTTGGAATCCCGGCCCGGGTGATCCCATGCCGAAGTGTCCTTGGGCAAGACACTGAACCCTAAGTTGCCCCCGATGGCAAGCTAGCACCTTGCATGCAGCTCTGCTACCATTGGTGTGTGAATGTGTCTCATTTGTAAGTCGCTTTGGATAAAAGCGTCTGCTAAATGAATAAATGTAAATGTACATGCACCTTCATGGTATAAGATATACACTAAATGTATAAAAGATGTACACTTGATGGTACTAGGACACTGACAAAGAAGAACATCTGCTGTGTCTATCATTGCACCAGAAAATCCACGAGTTCTCCACCAAATGCTTCTAAAATATTCAAGTCTCTGTTTAGGTAGATCAAGCCCCAAGTTCTTTTTTAGACGCACACAGGAAGTGTATAAATCCTCCACTGAACAATTTAACTGGATATCAACATCCCGAACATTACTTACATTACAACGTCAGGTCATGTTTGCTACCGTGTAAGTATCTTCGGACGTTGTTGTCTCACAGGAGTGTCTCACCCATGACTCCGTTCCATCACGAGCCCTTGTACTGTGCGGTGCATTAATATTAAGAAGCTCTGGCCTTTTCTCACACGGTTATTGCGCTGAACACCTGAACGTTCACCCTGCAGCTCTTTCAGCTAAAAGAGATTAATTGGTGTTGGTGTCAGGGCTGGAATTGAGTCAAATCCTGAATGTTTAATGAGTCATGCTTGGGTGGGAGTGCAGTGGCGGAAGTGAATGACTGCACAGTTCAAAGGTCAACCAGGGATTGTTCGAGGTAAGCCCGTTTCAGCGGACTTTTCAGATTATTTCTCAGAAATGTCCTCGAGTATTATGACGTGTCTTTCTTTAATAAATGAATATTGTAATTGTTGGCAAATATCTGTGGTGTAGGAGGAATAAAACACTGCAGGATGTGTTGTGATAGTTAACCTCCGGGACGTAACAGTAACTCCGCTTCATCACACCTCCACGTCATGATTTATTCCTCACTTCTTCATGTCAGATTATTCGATCATATGAAGATCCTCTGACGATAGACCTGTGATTAAAAATAAACGGCTGCTGTTTGTTATCGATCTGGAGATCAGCTCACGTAGAAAACGCGCTCGCGTTAAAACGCAAACGTCCTTCAGAGTCAGTTCGAATGTAATAAGAAGCTTTTGAGAGTGTTAGATTTGAGGCCTTGTTGAGGTTTCGGCATGACCACTATCGCTTCCGTAGCCGTTCTATAAAAACCTCACACTCTGAGATTCTCCGAGCTTTCTCACGTCGACAGAACGCGGTAGCGCTAAATATGCCGAACTCGGCGCCAATCTCAAACCGAGAAATTATTTTATGACGTGTGAATAATTACACAATGTAAAGGCAGCTTTCCTCAAAGACACTTTCTCACAGGACGCTGCGCACTCTGGTGTGCGTTCCGCCAGAAGATTGAGTCAGATTGTGTTTTGGGTAATTGTCACTGGAGCTTCTGGTACGGCGGAGCGAGAGCCAAAAGGCATTTCTCTTGATTGTCTTCCACGCCATCGTGCTGGTGCACGCTCTGAGATTGTTGTTGTTGTTTTTCTTTTTTTTCTTCTTCTTTTTATTTATTTATTTATTTATCTATTAATTTTACAAGGGAACATGCTAGAAAATTCCCATGTGTTCATAGATTAATAGCAGAGTTCAGGTGATCTTTATTTATTTATTTATTTATTTATTTAAATTATTATTATTATTATTATTATTATTATTATTATTATTATTATTATTATTATTTTTTGTGAAGCAGTGCTAATTTACCAGATGGACGTCATGAATGTTCCTCAAGGCCGACTTCTGGCCAGTAATGTCATGTTGTGCGGTAATGTCATTTTTAATGTCATTTCTTACAAACCATAATGCTTATGAGGTTTTGCAGATTCAAAATGACACACGCTTTAGATAAAAACATGTTTTTCCGTCCCAAATGAACTCGCAGTGCTGAACAATGGAATTCTCTAAAGCATGCATTTTCATCCGCATGTCCTAATCAAACCCATGACGTTTAAAACTATATCACAACTGACAAGAAATGACAATAACTTCAAGATCTTTGTAAGGAAACGTGGACGTGTTCACGATAGGACATTTCTTTGTCTCTGCGAGTCGCTGTAGATTCCATTGAGCAATAAAAATGCACTTTCCTTGACCTATTATTAGACTCATGAATACTGAAAATCTAATTAAAGTGATGCTTTCATTTCTTAGTCGTTATGGTTATGGTTATTTGCAGATAAAACGAAGCATACATTATAAGACAGTGTTTATTTGTTCCTTTACTGTTAACCTATTCATATGCACAATTTAATCCTTTTATAACTTTTGATATTGATGAAACAAACTGTGAAATTGAACACAATAAATCGTCTTCTTCATTACTATCTTAAGGGCGTGCAAACTTTTGTACTGGAGTGTGTTTTGGGTCACTGTTGAGAAACAAACGTTTCTGAATACACAAATGTAAACACCTACTTTTTGATGTAAAGAACATAAAAAGAACCCAAGGTCATGTTTGCAAATGGAAAAAAAAAACCCCAACACTTTTTATGCAAATGAACCACGCTTTATGCAAATGAGCACATTTTATGCAAACGAGCTCCTAGTCTGAATCTGCATTCATCTACATTATTTGTAAAGCAGTTCTATGAGAATGTCTGTTGTTAAAAGTACAAATAACATATTTATTCATTTGAAGTGTGACCATGGGCCCGGAGTACGCCCCTCCATATGTATTGGAACAGCAGGGTGTCGTGTTAAATGGATTGTTTAAACAGTTAATAGCTGTGAATGTCTATTCTTGGTTTGAGTCCTGGGTTTCGCGTGTAAAGACTGCGTTTGTTGTTAAAAAGGATAAACCAACGTGGAGATCAGAGAGCTGTCTATGGGAGAAAAGCAAGCTATTGTGAAGCTGAGGAAATTGGGAACATTTCTCAGAGCCAGTGCATTTACATTTGTATAGCTAATATGACTATTTCAAATATCCTGAAGTAAAAAAATACCACTGGTGTAATAACAACCCGACAGGGAACAGGTCGGCCAAGGAAGACAACAGCAGCTGATGACAGAAACGTTGCGAGAGCTGTGAAAAACCCCAAAACATCACCAACAACCTTCACCTGGCAGGGCTGAAGGTATCACAACCCACCATTACTTTAATTGAATTTAAGACTCTGTTCCTATACATTTGCTCACTTAAAATTGGATGGTCTGCCCTTAAAAGTTGTTAAAGATGTCTAGATCTAAATATGATGAAATATGCTGAAAATATGGAACGCTATATCGTGTCATCTTCAGATTTTGATCTCAAACTTGAATGTCATCAATATATAGCGAAGAAGAAAAAAAATAGAAAGAAAGAATAAAAAAAAAAGAACTGGCCTTGCCGTTCCAATACTTTTGGATGGGATTTTATCCGAGTAGCGAGAAGTGTTTGTTAGGCAACTAACAAGCTAACAAATAAATAAATAAATACAAACCGAAAAGACCTGCTGTTTAAAAGCCTGTCCTCATTCCCCTCTTCACCCTCTGTCACGCGTGATTAACTTCATCTCAGGTCGTGTCACGTTTCCGACCGCTGGTAATATCTTTTCCTCCTGGCCTCCATTTTTTTTGACAGTTAATTTGACACCGAATGCATGCTCTGGAAATTTATGTGCAGATATTGAGATGACAAACGACAGAGAGAGGTTAGAACGGTTAGAACGGACTCAAGGCCGGCACAAACGCAACGCAGCGTAGCATGCTAACAGTCTTTTTTGATTGTTAGTGCCATCTTTTGCGATGTCATTAACTTTGATGAGAGACAAACCTAATCTAATTCAGTTATGTAGGAAGTCAGAGAGTAAATCCGTTATATTTGGAGTCCTAATTGAGGCTTATACACTGTATCGTGAATCGACGCTATATAATCTACTGCACACGTAATTGGTTCTGTAATACTCCTGAATTTCTTCGTATTTTCGTTAACAGCCAGGAAAGTTTTCTCTCTCTCTCTCTCTCTCTCTCTCTCTGTCTCTCTCTCTCTCTCTCTCTCTTTCTCTGTCTCTCTCTTTCTCTGTCTCTCTCTCTCTCTGTCTCTCTCTCTGTCTCTCTCTCTCTGTCTCTCTCTCTCTCTCTGTCTCTCTCTCTCTATTTCTCTCTCTCTCTCTCTCTCTCTCTCTGTCTCTCTCTCTCTCTCTCTCTGTCTCTCTCTTTCTCTGTCTCTCTCTCTCTCTCTCTCTCTCTCTCTCTCTCTCTCTCTCTCTCTCTCTCTCTCTCTCTCTCTCTCTCTCTCTCTCTCTCTCTCTCTCTCTCTCTCTCTCTCTCTCTCTCTCTCTCTCTCTCTGTCTCTGTCTCTCTCTCTCTCTCTCTCTCTGAGATACAATCTGAGATTGTAATTACAACTCCACTACCTACTGTGCTGGTGTTTACCAAGTTCGTTTTGGAGAGTTGGCATGGTGCTATTAGTGTGAAGGCCATTTGATACGGAAATCATATTTATAGAACATCACTATGACAACATTTCATTTCTCGATGACTTTCCGACCTGCTTTACCAACACGCAGATGCTTATGTTTCAGTTTGCACACTCAGGATGGCGTGTAGATATTTACAGGCATCAGTGATCTTCAGATTTTTTGTTTATAAGGTATCTCATGAGCCATCGTCAGTCTCATTGTCTGGACTTATCCAGAAAGTATCCAGCGACGAATGATTAAACACAGCTGGGTTATTTTTTCCCTTGTTGGCGCATGTTCTTTGGTCTGATTCACCAATTTATCTCCTCTAATTACTTATAATTCTCTGACTGAGCTTCTCTTTGTACGGTCACTAACTTTTTGTGGATGGTCTCCTCTTGGCGGAGTCGTGCTTGTGCCATATTTTTAATAATGGATTTAACGTCGCTCCGTGGGATGTTCAGCGGATGTTAAATGTTTATTTGAAATAAATTATGGCTCCACTACTATGTTGTCAAGATGTCCATCCATTCACCTGAGATTCTCATTATGTCAAGAACGAGCGGTTGAATGTTTGTAGGATTGATATGGGATGATCATTGGAATCCGCAGATGAACTGATTAGATTTTGGAATTCCTTCCAAACAGGTTCAAGGTCACAGCAAGGTCAGATGTCCAAAAATAGTTCTTCTTTAACAGCTTCCATTTGGTTTGAAGTAGATTTTACGGTTAAAATTAGTAACAAGAAGGTCTAGATTTTATGATGTCATTGGCGTTACAGTAAGTTCTACTTGTTTTAACCAAACCAGGATTGATGCTTGTCCAGAACATTATCCAGGATGTACTTTTCCCCGAATGTTCTCCCGAAATTTTTCACGAAAACTACCGACCAGAGAGAGTTCTGGTTTATGTATCCTTCCTCCAAACCAAACACGTTCTCTTCTTGACATCTTCCAACTGGCGATTGGTTTTCATTGCTCCTGGATCACTCTCGGGCCTTCCAGAAATCACGTGACAGACAGGTCGATACCATGTAACTAATCACGTGATTTCGTGAATTTACTGGCAGTGATTTCACATATTTCCCTTTCGAGTCTGGTTCCTCTCAGGGTTTCTTCAGTGTGTCGTCTCGGCAAGTCTTTCGTCACGTCTCCTCGGTCACGTCTGGCCTGTTCATTAAGGATCTAAACGTACGTCTAACAACATCAAATAAACGCGCTAGAGTTTAAAAGTCATTTGCTATGTTTGTCCGATTCAAATAAAAGTCATATTGTAAAAAAAAACAAAAGCATGAACTGAGCGACTAATCCTCGTCTGCTGAGTCACATCTGTCTGTCTGTCTGTCTGCACGTCTGTGTTGACTCGTAGAGGTGTGTAGATATAAAGATGAGAATTAAAGAATAAACAGTATGCTGTGCAAGCAGCCATGCAGGAAGTGTACTGATTACGGATGCGCAATCCATCATGTTAGACGTGTTCTTTCCACTCCTTTTTTTTCCTCTTCGCTTCACTGCGCTCTGTGTTGTTTTGTTTTTTTTAGACATCGCTATGGATAAAGCATCAAATAACTCGATCAGTGCCAGTGAGTTTTACGACGTTTGACTAAACCTTGTGCTATTTCGTGCCCTCAAGAAAACACAGGTACATTACAGACGATTTTCGTCATCGTAACCGAGCCTTTCTATTTTTAGAAGGTTATTTTTAGCGGTGCAGCAAATCCGCTGCCCCACGAGACCTCTTCCCATGGGGGTCAGTGATTGGGTCATTTCTGTCTGCAAGGAATAAATGAAGGAAGGGATATTTTAAAGTCTACTTAAACGGGTCATTTTAAACTGTTGTAAAGAACAACGGGTCAGTTCGCACCTCGGTGAACATCCGCGGATTAGCCCACCCTGACACTATAATTCCGAGTATGCTGACGTAAAGATTGCACTAATGTTGCCAGCTACATTACAAAACTAATCACCTCATTAGCATACAATATTTGAATTTTAATATCTAGCCAGTTTCATTAACAATCTAGCTAATGTTATCCTAGCATGTAATTAAAACTGTCATGCTTTAGGCTGTGAGTTTATAAGCGTGTAATCAATGCTGCACTTCTGGGGCTCATCAAAGCATCGTATACGTCAGATGATGATCCAGCATGCATATGTAAATGGTAAATTGCGCACTTATATAGCGCTTTTATCCGAAGTGCTTTACACTGTGTCTCATTCAGCCATTCACACACACACACACTCACACACCAATGGTAGCAGAGCTGCATGCAAGGGGCTAACTTGCCATCGGGAGCAACTCGGGGTTCAGTGTCTTGCCCAAGGACAGTTCGGCATGTGGAGTCACATGGGCTGGGAATCGAACCGCAGCCCTACAATTAGTGGACAAAGAGTTGATGATGCTCATCCGGCTGGAAAACATCGCAAAACCATCTCGAAAGAGTTTGGACTCCACTAATCCACAGTCAGACAGATTGTTTATAAATGGAGGAAATTCAAGACCATTGTTCCCCTCATCAGGAGTGGAGACCAACAAAGATCACTCCACGAACAAGACGTGGAATAGTCCACGAGGTCACAAAGGAACCCAGGGGAACTTCTAAACAACTAAAGGCTTCTCACATTGGCAAATGTTAATGTTCATGAGTCCACCATCAGGAGAACGCTGAGCAACAATGGTGTGCATGGCAGGGCTGCAAGCAGTAAACCACTGCTCTCCAAATAGAACATTGCTGCTCTTCTGCAGTTTGCTAAAGATCATGTGGACGATCCAGAAGGTTATTGGAGAGGTTTTATAGCTGGATGAGAGCAAAATAGAACTTTTTGGTTGAAATCAGAAGCGTTATGTTTGGAGAATGTAAAACACTGCACTCCAGAATTAGAACCTTGTTCCATCTGTGAAGCATGGTGGTGGTAGTAGTATCCTGGTTTTTACTGCATCTGGGCCAGGACGAGTCACCATCATTGGAGGAACAATAAATTCTAAAGTATAGCAGCAAATTCTAAAGGAAAATGTCAGGACATCGGTCCATGAACTGAATTTTTAGAGAAAGTGGGTCATGCAGTAAGACAACGATCCTAAACACACGAGTCGTTCTATTAAAGAACGGTTAAAGAAGAATAAAGTGAATGTTTCGGAATGGAATTCCCAAACGTTTATCTGCTGTTATTACTGCACAAGAGGCTCACACCAGATACTGCTACAGGAAGCAGATACATTTACCCCCACAGACATGTAATATTGGATCATTTTCCTCAATAATTTATCAATTTGTGTAGCGCTTTTTACAATGGTACATTGTCTCAAAGCAGCTTTACAGAAATATAATTTTTACATTTACAATCGACTTACAAATGAGACACACTCACACACCAATGGTAGCAGAGCTGCATGCAAGGTGCTAGCTTGCCATCGGGGGCAACTTAGGGTTCAGTGTCTTGCCCAAGGACACTTCGGCATGGGATCACCCGGGCCGGGATTCGAACCGTCAACCCCACGGTTAGTGGATTAGTGGACAACCCGCTCTACCGACTGAGCCACAGCCGCCCTGTAAGTCAATGACCAAGTGTATTTTTTGTCTCATTTGTTTAATTGGGTTCTCTTTATCTACTTTCAGGACTCGTGTGAAAATCTGATGATGTTTTAGGTCACATTTATGCCGGAATCTAGAAAATTCAACTAATAAAACTTTCAAGCATGACTGTAAATGACCCACGTATCGCTTGATGTAAAAATGGCTCTGAAAAAAAAGGGACATAGATAATAAGATGACTTTTTATTATATGTAAGCTAGCCATTGCTAATGTTTTCTATTTTTCTGAACAAGACTTCTACTGAGAATCTAGTGCGCTATCGAGGTTGTTATAGCCCATGTAGTGAGCATATATAGGCAATAAGAAGCTATTTGGGATTCCGTCTGTGTGTTGGAGAAGCATATATTAAAAAAGAAAGGAGCAAGGTGCGTTTAAGAATTTATTATCTTTCCCTTGCACTGCTGAATATTGACTTTCTGAAAAAGCTCGTGTCATAAAACATGAAGGGTTTCTTCATGGGAGCTCAGAGAAAGTCAGTGTTTTTCACACTCAGCGAAGGAGCTGCAGGAATCAACAAGTCCAAAACCCACACAGGAGATTCACAGAGCTGAAATCATTCAGAGTAAATAATGAGAGCTGGAACAGTAGCATCGAGGGCTGACCTCGGATCAGGTGAAGCTCCTGGCTTCGTGGAGAACAGTGATGGTCAGCGGTTGAGCATCACAGCACCGACGTCATGCAGTTCGAAACTGTGGCAACCATTAGCAGTGCCGTTACCATGACATCAGTCCGTCTGTGATTACAGGGCTCCTCGCTGCGCTCCGCCGGGAGTCGAGGGGGGCCGTCGTCGTGGTGACGGGGACGAGGACAAAACCGGTGCAAGAAAAGGAGGTGCTGCAGTTTTATCTATCGGTTTGGGGGGAAAAAAAAAAAAGTTGAGATCTTTTTCATATTCTAGTCTGTGCACAATCCATCAAAGATCTGTAGATGGCGTGATGTCATATTAATGTGACACACACACACACACACACACACACACATTGAAGATCTCACCACATTACAGAACTCTAGATTCCTTCACTGGTGAATCAGTTACACGGTTCCACTTCATGGGAGAACTACATGCATTCTTAAGACTTTGTTTTCAGTATGTTTTATCCATTTGGATCCGGAGCTTATCCTTGCACCACAGGGTGGGAATACACCACGGATTGGACACCGATTCATTGCAGGACATCATATACACACACTGTCAAATCAAGGGGCAATTTAGCGTAGCCTGTCCACCTACCACCACGTTTTTGAAGGTGGGAGGAAACCAGAGAACCTGGAGAAAACCCACATGGAAAGAGGAAGAACCTGACTGTAACCCAAGCTGGAACGCCACCACATGGAACCATATTCCAAAAAAAGAGTTCTAGAAAAGGTTTTCTCTAAACATCACTGTGCAAATCAAAAGAGTTCTTAATCTAAGATATGGGCGTGGTCAACCCTGTTGACTGATCTAAGTCCTAAATAAAATATGAGTAATTTCAGATACTTTTACATGGTAGTGAAGGGCATGGTGGCGTAGTGGCTAGCACGTTTGCCTCACACCTCTGGGGTTGGGGGTTTCCTCCATGTGCTCTGATTTCCTCCCCAGACACATGCATCGTATGATTGGCATTTCCAAATCGTCCCTAGTGTGTGAATGTTTGTGTGTTATTTTGCCCTGTGATGGGTTGGCACCCCGTCCACAGTGTCCCCCGCCTTGGGCCCCAAGTACTCTGGGATAGGCTCCAGGTTCCCACCTGACACGTGATATGTATAAACTGGACGTGACTCTGGTTTCCAGCAATGTTTCTCCAAATGTGGACTAATTATTCCAAATGAACTCTGACTATGTTTACATGGACAGCAGTAATCTAATTATTGACCTTAATCTAAGTAAGATAATAATGTGATTAAGGGGTTTACAAGAGTCGCTTTTAGAATACTCCTGTCATGTTCCCGTTTTACATGTTCTAGATCATAATTAGCTTAAGAGCCCGTGTCATTATGTCACCGCGCTACGCCGTCCGACATTTTATCTTAATTATGGAACCGTATACAGTTTTGGGTGTTTTTTTATTTAATTTCTTTACGAACACTTTAAGTGTAGCTCATTATTTGTCATGCTGTACGTGCTAATAGACAACTGCTTGAAGCCGTGGGCTGCGTCTCAAACCGCGCACTTACCGCTATATAGTAGCCGAGATGCATGAATTTTCCCCGACTACAGGCTTATAGTAGGGAAGTATGCGGTTTGGGATGCGGCCGAACTCTCTTGTTCGCCATATAAAGCACTGCCGTGTGTGATCGTGTCCTGTCACAAAATGTGGAGAAAACTCTCACACGGTGTTAATAATGTCATGTCTGCAATACAAGTCCATAATACGACTAAAACAGGAGTACGCCACCTGTCTTAATTCAATTAGAGCTTAATTAGATTAAGGTCAGTAAAAATTGCTGTTTACAAGCTAGTTTCTTAATCAAAGTATGGTCTTAATCGGATTAAGAGTGGATTATTGTTGTCCATGTAAACGCAGCTGTTGATGGAATCAGTACCTTACAGTAAATACCGTGAGTGGGTGTGGTTACTTTCTGGTGGCAGCTTCATATTATATATCAGTGATAATTCAACATATATGATGTTAAATTACTTTTAGTATGCTTCGAACTATCTGTGCTGCTGTAATATGTGAATTTTGAATAAAACCATCCACCAACCCAACTATTCACCCATCCATCTATCCATCCACCCACCCATACACTCACCCATCCATCCACCCACCCATACACTCACCCATCCACCCATCCACCCACCCATACACTCACCCATCCATCCATCCATCCATCCATCCATCCATCCATCCACCCATCCATCTACCCATACACTCATCCATCTATCCATTCACCCATACACTCATCCATCCATCCATCCACCCATCCATCCACCCATACACTCATCCATCTATCCATCCACCCATACACTCATCCATCTATCCATCCACCCATACACTCATCCATCCATCCATCCACCCATACACTCATCCATCTTTTCATCCACCCATACACTCAACCATCCATCCATCTATCCACCCATACACTCATCCATCCATCCATTCATGCATCCATCCATTCACCCATCTATCCACCCATCCATCCACCCACCCATACACTCAACCATCCATCCATCCATCCATCCATCCATCCATCCATCCACCCATACACTCATCCATCCATCCACCCACCCATACACTCAACCATCCATCCATCCACCCACCCATACACTCAACCATCCATCCATCCATCCATCCACCCATACACTCATCCATCCATCCACCCACCCATCCATTCACCCATCCATTCACCCATCTATCCACCCGTCCATCCACCCACCCATCCACTCAACCATCCATCCATCCATCCATCCATCCATCCATCCATCCATCCATCCACCCATACACTCATCCATCCATCCACCCACCCATCCATTCACCCATCTATCCACCCGTCCATCCACCCAACCATCCACTCAACCATCCATCTATCCACCCACCCATACACTCACCCATCCATCCATCCATCCATCCATCCATCCACCCATCTATCCACCCATCCATCCACCCACCCATGCACTCAACCATCCATCCACCCATACACTCATCCATCCATCCATCCATCCACCCACCCACCCATCCATCCACACACCCATCCATCCACCCACCCATCCATCCACACACCCATCCATTCACCCATCTATCCACCCATCCATCCACCATACACCTACCCACCCATCCATTTACACACCACCCATCCACTCAACCATCCATCCATCCACCCAGCATACATCAACCCACCCACCCATCTCTTTATTATTCTGACACAATTCCATATAAAATACTTGTCTTAATTTATAAAAGATTTTACCAGTTGGATCATAAACTGCTGTAGTGTTTTAAAGATTACAGATCGCCATCAAAATATTTGATATTTGACTAAACATTCCTCAAAAACAAAACAAACCCTGTCTGAAGATTCAGATGTAGAAATAGATGAACCACTTTATTATGTCTTTATAAAAATACCAGGTTCATGTTTCGGTGTTAATTTTATTCCTTTCTAAGCTTTTATGAGCATGTTAAACCTTTTTAACTGTGAAATTAAGATATTACCAGGGGAGAAAAATGCATTTAACCTTTGCCCCTTAATTTCATTGTGTAATAAAAAAAAAGACAAAAAAAAATCTTTCCTGTTTCCCGCCAACAGCGATCCACGTCCTCTGTTTCTGAGAATGTGAGAAAGAAAGCACTATTGTTGTCAGAGTGGCGATATTGTGCGGTCGGCACGGCGTGATTATTGAATTTATCTCTGCTGCGGTGAGAGAGAACGGAATTCGGGTCTGTTCTTGTGGCCTTTGTCTAAATGAGTGTGTTCATGGAGTGATAAGCTGCAGAAAGGCTCCTTTGGTAAGACACTTCTTTTCAGCGCTGGAATCAGGTCGACCTTGGAGATAATACACGGCCTTCTCCCTGTTTGTCACATTCGAGGACAAACCGATTATATTCTCCAGAGGGTTGGCCGAATATTGGAGCTGTCATCCTCTCGCCCACGCCGCCATTAAACTCCGAATCAGACATGTGCCGATTATCTGCTGTACGACACACTGCGAAATATTCCGCATGCAGCTAAAGGTTATGAAGAATGTTTTACGGTTCGGGAAAAAGCCGCTGAAGATATTTCTATCCAAATATTACCAATAAGAGGATCTTAAAAGATACGAACGAGGTTAGAGGTACTTACAAAGCTATCAGAGAACATTTACAGAGTGTAATTCAGAAATGCAAACACCTTTTGAGACGAAAACCGTACGAGCAACAAGCGAACTATATCCGTGGGAGTAAAGAGTTCGATATACAAGATAATGGACCTGGAAGGCTTTTTATTATCTTTCATTAGTGTTGACTTATCAGTAATAAAAACAAATCCAGACGTGTATTTAGCTGAGCTAACTTTATATAGCGAATGCTTGTGTTTTGTGTTTTGTTTGCTAGAAGATTCTATATTAACTCAGATGTTGAAGCGGTATTTATTATTACAGTATAATTTTAGCGATACAAGTCCAAAACATTAGACGGAAAAATGATTCCATCTAATTTCTACTGCCACATTGCGTTTCGTTTGCAAGGTGGCATGCTAGCTAGCTAAATCATTAGCCTCAGTCGTTAGCAAACAAACACACTCACACACACACACACACCAATGGTAGCAGAGCTGCATGCAAGGTGCTAGCTTGCCATCGGGGGCAACTTAGGGTTCAGTGTCTTGCCCAAGGACACTTCGGCATGTGGCGTTATCCGGGCCGGGATTCGAACCACCAACCCTACGATTAGTGGATTACCCGCTCTACCGACTGAGACACAGCCGCCCTAAAGTTTCTCGGGTTATGCGCGTGATTACATGAACATTTCAGGTTATTGAAATCACCTGCGTGCAGTTCTTGCCTTTGAGACTACAAACGTTTTCTTGAGTGGAAGTGATGGAGACAGTAAATTCTATGTAAACAGTAAACATCTATGGGGCGGCTGTGGCTCAGTCAGTAGAGCGGGTTGTCCACTAATCCACTAATCGTAGGGTTGGTGGTTGGAATCCCGGCCCGGGTGATCCCATGCCGAAGTGTCCTTGGGCAAGACACTGAACCCTAAGTTGCCCCCGATGGCAAGCTAGCACCTTGCATGCAGCTCTGCTACCATTGGTGTGTGAATGTGTCTCATTTGTAAGTCGCTTTGGATAAAAGCGTCTGCTAAATGAATCAATGTCAATGTAAATTAAACAGTCTGTACAGGATTTCGTAGTGGGGTTTTTTTTATTTTGCTGCGGCGTTTTTCAAGTTTTTTTGTGCTGTATTTTGTATTTATCTACTTATTTATTTTTTGCAGAAAACTACTTGAATCGACAAAATTGCAGTTGCACGAAATGAGACGTTTTAGCTGTACACGTGACTCGAACAGGGCTTTGGCTGAATGCGCTTTTTGCGATGATGTCACATGATGGCCCAAATCTGTCTTTTTGAAAAATTGCCAGGTCCTCAAAATATATCGCAGAGATTGCTTGATTTTGCGTTCATTTCTGCGAAATCCTTGAAGGACTGAACAGGGGTATTTACTTTTAAGCCTGGCGAATAAAATCCAGCTTTGTAAACATCGAATATTGAAATGTCAGTACACAGTTATTTTGAGTGAATTTACAGCCACGACATGAATCAAACTGTGGAGTTGGACTTCATCCTGCTCCTCGCCGGAAACGTTCAGAACCGAGCCACGCCTCTCTTTTCCTTGCATCATTCTCGGGTAAATTCCGAAAAGCGCTCGAGTCTATAGTTACGCCCGAGGTCTGAATACCAGTGTGCACAGTTTTTGGGATTAAATCCTCACAACGCGCTCTTGACTCGACTCTCTGATTGTCTGTGTTTCCTAGTTGCCTAGCAACAAGCGTCTCTTGACTTTACCTACTTGAATGTATGACATCTTCATCCAAATTTTAAGGACTTTTTGATCAAATCTACATTCAAGGCATCCTCATACGGTATAAGAAAATTCCTGATGCCTGCCAGCCAATCAAAAATGTGGGTTATATTTTCATTCACCTAGTAAATTTTTATATATTAAAAATATAGTCAAATATATCAACTATTTCCTTTTATCAGGTTGCAATAAACTTGCCATATTATATTTTTAATTAATCATATTCTGCTGGCTGATATTTATACTACTCTCATAATATAAAGTCATATGAAATAAATTCACCCATATTCAAAATGTATAATTTTTTAATTTTACACATGTTTCGTTAGCTTATTTATTTATTTATTTATTTATTTATTTATTTATTCTTTGATTTGATTCTTTGGAGTCCTAAAACAACTTCCTGATGAATATTAATAGCTATAGCACTTTGACTAAATGAGAAATGATGACTCAGCAATATTAATTGGACTTCTTTTTTTATATATATATAAATATAAGAGCAAAGTCTCTGTGGGTAAAGGAAAAAAAAGCCCACACCAGCTCGGAGTCTCCCGGGGTAGGAAAAACAATGTAATGATTTATTACTAACCTCAGCGAATGCTAATATCTCTGTCCTTCCCTTTGGGCACGGCCACATGGCGTCCACTTCCTGTAAAAATCCACCGTCCTCTTTTTCCCCACGGAGTAATGAACCTACAGCGAGCGCTGAGATAAGAGCGAAGTCTGATTAAGCAGTCTGTGCTTCTATAAGAGTAGAAGTTTCCTCACTTTAATCTGTGCTGGAATTTATCTACAGACCTTAAAGCAGAAATCGATAGAAGCCTGGACGCTCGCCCGAGCATCAAAGCAAATCTCGGTTGTCTATGGCAACTTCGGTTATCTTGAGTTCTTCTTTTCATAGCTACCATATTTCCTGGAATATAAGAGACACCAGAGTTGCACGCACCACCACACGAAGCTTACATTGCATTCCTCATCGTTATTATCGCTGTATACCACAATTCTCGGCTTCTGATTGGTCGGAAGGTGTCCATAAATTTTTTTCCAGAAAATAAAAGTAGCTTCGAGAGGTTTATGTTAACGCGTCATGGTTGCTATAGTAACAGCTCGTTCGCAGGGACTTGTCTGACGGACACGCCACCCCGTACATAAACCCCCGTGTGTGACGAAATGTTTATTTAACGTTTATGGAAGGAGTCTCCGGTTTCAGCGCCCTCGTGACACTCGGATTTGGGTAAGGTTTTACAGCATTGTTCAAGAGAGAAGATTTTACCCTCTGCTACCTGCTACAACAGCTGAGATTCTTTCACGGAATGCACACATGAGGATGAAATGGCTCAGTATTCAGTATACTGTTAAGCGATTTCACATAACAGATGTTTTATTGGGGGTGTAAACTTTTAAACAAGGTGGCAATTGGTATTATTTTGTCTTCCGGGAAACATGTAAATATCTTATGTCGCGTCTGATGGGCGGTACTAAATGGGGGGGGGGGGGATCTTTTAACAAAATAA
>JAFFST010051888.1:10714-32209 GCA_022414735.1 Noturus placidus
CCATGCAGACCAATTTGATGCAGTGTGTGGCGTATGGTCTGAGCACTGACAGGCTGACCCCCCACCCCTATAACCTCTGCAGCAATGCTGGCAGCACTCAAGACAGCATTTCCCAAACACAACCTCTGGATATGAGGCTGAGCACGTGCACTCAACTTCTTTGGTGGACCATGGCGAGGCCTGTTCTGACTGTAACATGTCCTGTTAAACCGCTGTATGGTCTTGGCCACCGTGCTGCAGCTCAGTGTCAGGGTCTTGGCAATCTTCTTATAGCCTAGGCCATCTTTATGCAGAGCAACAATTCTCTTTTTTAGATCCTCAGAGAGTTCTTTGCCATGAGGTTGAACTTCCAGTGACCAGTATGAGGGAGTGTGAGAGCGATGACACCAAATTTAACACACCTGCTCCCCATTCACACCTGAGACCTTGTAACACTAACAAGTCACATGACACTGGGGAGGGAAAATGGCTAATTGGGCCCAATTTGGACATTTTCACTTAGGGGTGTACTCACTTTTGTTGCCAGTGGTTTAGACATTAATGTGTGTGTGTTGAGTTATTTTGAGAGGACAGTAAATTTACACTGTTACACAAGCTGTGCACTCACTACTTTACATTGTAGCACAGTGTCATTTCTTCAGTGTTGTCACATGAAAAGATATCATCAAATATTTACACAAATGTGAGGGGTGTACTCACTTTTGTGAGATACGGTATATATACAAATATATATATATAGCTTGATGTGAAATTAGTTACACTCAAATGAGATTACACACGGAGTGCAACCCTGGCGTTCCCGTATAACCTGCATGTCATACAGTGTTTACATGCACACACAGTTACGGATCTGGGTCAGTTAGGTGCACAGAAGAGACGCCGAGTCCCACTGGACAGACACTACACTTTTACAGAAACCCCCCCAACCAGCCCTACCATCTTGGGCTTAATGAGCTCCAAACCTGCTTAGAAAAACCGGCAAAACAATACAGGCATGGCCATACGCGCACACACACACACACACACACACACACACACACATAGACTCTCCGTCTCCGGTCCTGTCTAGTCTGACAGATCTCAGCCTTCCTACTAGACAGAAGAAATGTCTGACATCCCATTACTAGTAAAAATGTAGTAGGTGTATATACAGAGTATAACTGAGGACCCACAGTTACCATGACCCCATAGTAAAACTATATAATAAACACCACTACCTTAAAGCACCACAGTTAAGTACTCAAATACACGTTTAACATAACCATGTTTAGGTCACCCATCTCACCCAAACGTTCACGCATGTGTACGGTCTCCATCATTTCAACATCGCAAACTCGTTATTGATCCAGTTGCAAGCATATCATTCACTATTCAATAACGGTGATGAAACTAATAGAAAAGACATGTAGCTACATGAAGAAAGACCTGCCGGTGTTTTATGAGGTTTAGATTCTATACATCATCTTTAACTTGTACCAAAATCCCCATGTCATGCAGGCTTTACGAGTGAAAGCCCCAATGTTATGTTACGCAAGCTCTTTGGCAGCAAGAACCTTGTCTAATCTGAACATAGATCAGATTCTGACTTCTCGGGAACACTCCGATACGCACCATGACAACACAAGTCCAAACCTGGGCCTCTTCCATTTCACTGGCCATGCGTTTAGAAATACAAAAAGAGACTGAAAGAGAGAGAAGGATTGATTGAGCCTTACACAAACACTATGGTATTTTATTCGTGACTATTGGAAGGTTCTGAATGATCTTTTAGAGCCAAGCAAATTGGTATGGGTGTGGTCTTTTCCCTGATGACTCCACCCCTAACCACGAAGCACGAGGGCTCACTTATTGGTTTGATGAGAGTGAAAATCATGCAAGTCGTCAATCCGATCTCAACCAGGAGATCTTGGAGCGACATGTTCAACACCACCGTCAAAACACCAATTCGGGAAATATATTTTGGAAAAATAGAATTTGGTGCGCACGGTGGCTTAGTGGTTAGCACGTCCGCCTCACACCTCCAGGGTCCGGGGTTCGAGTCCCGCCAGGGCCATGTGTGTGCGGAGTTTGCATGTTCTCCCCGTGTGTCGGGGGTTTCCTCCGGGTACTCCGGTTTCCTCCCCCAGTCCAAACACATGCATGTTAGGCTGATGGGCGTGTCTAAAGTGTCCATAGTGTGTGTGAGTGTGTTTGTGCCCTGCGATGGACTGGCACTCTGTCCAGGGTGTACCTCGCCTTGTGCCCGATGCTTCCTGGGATAGGCTCCAGGTTTCCCCATGACCCTGATAAAGGAGTAAGTGGTTGAAGATGGATGGATGGATGGAGAATTTGGTGCTCCGGTACAGTTCAGAGACTTGTAGAATTCGTTTCTGAGAGCTCACAACACCTTACTAACACACCATGTTGGTTTTTCCTTTAATTTGTCACATGTATACATAAGAACTTTCTAGTATGCTACAAATATGCAATGGTTCCTCATGGATTCTTTGGATAACAAAGAGGTTTTTTTTGATGGTGATGAATGTGAAGAACACTTACTCTTTTTCCAGAGTCACTTACAAAACTGCTTTCTGAACATCTCTTGCTATAATAAATAATCCAAGTTCTAAGAACACCATTAAGCTAAAATGTTAGTGAAGGGGTTTTTTTTCCCCCCACCCAAAGTAGGTTTAGTGCTTGCTTAAGTGTTTAGTGAATAAGTGGGTCCTCAGTTTTCGTTTGAAGACAGCCAGTGACCCAGCGATTCAGACAGCCAGGCGGTAGTCAGTACCGCGAAGAGTCCTAACGCATGTCTTTCTTAAGGGTTCTAGACCGAACCGAACGCTATATTTGTGGTTCCAGAGTACAATGTGTATCATAACATTTTGTAGTAATGTCAAACAAGGAAAAAGATTTCTGCAACGCACAGAATGTCACATACCAACTTTGCCCACAAAGCACTAAGTCTCTTTCCATACACACGTGGCATTCGCTTCTCAGATCTGGCACATACGCTGAAAGGACACTTCACAGACGGCAGGCTGGTGGAGAAGGAAGATAAACAAACCTAAGCGAGGCCTTCTAAGGCCAAAGAAGGATTCTGTGCCACTCAGAGAACAGACTGTTTTGGACAGCTCTGTGTTTTCCTTGTAAATCTCAGACATGTTGGTCCAACTCTGGTGTCCTGAACAGGCACACTGAAGGAAGAAGAAGAGACTCTCACAGATGCTTGGAGTGGGGGGTTGGGGAGGGGGGGGTGACTTTCAGAAATTGAAAGTCTTGCTTTGAACATCATAATTTGTGTATATTCTGTATGCTTCTATAATCCATTTAAAAAGCCTTCACGAAACCCAGAGTTGATAAATATGCTAATTAACTCCTCATACTCTACAAACCCGCCCCCTTTCGAAAACCAGGACCTGAATTTGCATATCAGACTCTGGCAGATTCTGGGATCCTTAACATTTTCCTAAAACAGAAGCAACCTTAAGTAATTTATTCCTTTTATACCACAGCAATTTGCCAAATGATTACAATTTTTTTTTTAAAGAATGACATTTCCGACTTTTTATCCATTTAGTGTTACTTTCACTGTTGTCGATCGGCCATGAAACAATAAGTTCCTGTTATCGCTAATATAATAACAGCTACAGCCTCTCTTTGTTCCATCTCTCTTGAAGTAAAAAAAAAAAACCCAAGAGCTTGTTTTGTTAAAGGTCTCCAAACGATCCTATGAAGAATAACCGCGCAGCTTTACTTCACCATATCAATGACGACACGTTCTTCTATTTCGTTTAGGTGAAGCGTCCTTCATACGAGTCCGTGTGTTGCTATAAAAATGCTAGCACGTTACGACAAGCACGTTAATATAAACTCCTGTTATAGAACATCAGAATTGAGCATTCAACAGTGCTGTGGTGTGTAGTTTTGCAAAGCCAACAATGAGAACACACAAGGCACTAATCAGAGTTCAGCGTTTCACGGCTGTCTGGAATCTCGCACAGGCCTGCCGAAAAAACCGAAACACTGGGGTAGCGAAACGTGCCGAGTGCAGAGTTGCATTTCTCACACTGGGTCTTGGTTTCCTTCTCTCCATCCTCTTTGTGGTGTTCACTGGCCACATCGCCGTTATAAACACCTCTGCTGATTTATTCTGGTGGGTGTTGCTGTTGGAGGACGCTAAAGCCACGCTTTTGTACCGCGTGTGGGTTTTTACTGGTTGCACTCGTCTGATGTGATAGAGCAGTGTTCTGGTTCAGCGAGATTGAGAGTGCATCAGAGCAGAGGCACTTAATTATAGGCTCATTCATCACCTCTGGATTCACTTGGCAACCTTCCCAATGCTCGCTTTCTCTTCTCCCATCATCCTTTCCTTCTCCCACATTGCTTTCATCGCTCCATCTGAGCCTCCCGCTCTTTTTGGCTCGGTTTCTTCTGATCCTCTTAATGACTTTACTTGCTGTCTGTCACGCTCTTGCTATTCCTGTGTGGAACTCTTGCTTTTGTAACCGTTGCCTGACTCTGAATCATCGGATGAATATGAGAGGAGCTCTACCTAGATAACTTAGCTAAGTTTAGCTAGCCAGTAAGGTTGGAATTTTACATCCGGTTAAAATTGATGAGAACTCGACCTATAGGTCAAATATACATGAGAAAATCTCGATAGACAGTTAGCATCCATACAAATACAGCAAGTGCTCCAATAATCATTATCTAGCTAATACTTGTAGAGAAAACTGGATAGCTAAACGTAGCGAAGTTAACTGGTTATCTAGGTTTGACTAAATAGGAGTAAACAAGCTAACCTCAGTTACTAGCTTAAATATCTACAGAGAAAAATTGTAAAACGGCAATGATATCTAGCTAGATATTTTTGTCTAAATAGGAATGCTTCATTAAAATCAGTTACTAGCTAATGTTTACAGATAAAATTGGCTATATAAACTTAGCTACGTTAACCAACCATCTTAAGTTGGCTAAAGAGGAATGCTAGACCCGTCAGTTACTAGCTAATATTTGCAGAGAAATGGGTTAGATAATCTTAGCAAAGTTCACTAGCTACCCATGTTTGGCTAAAGAGGAATGCTAGACCCGTGAACCAGCTAACGTCAGTTACTAGATAATCTTAGCAAAGTTCACTAGCTACCCATGTTTGGCTAAAGAGGAATGCTAGACCCGTGAACCAGCTAACGTCAGTTACTAGCTAATATTTGCAGAGAAATTGGCTAGATAATCTTAGCAAAGTTAACTAGCTACCCATGTTTGGCTAAAGAGGAATGCTAGACCCGTGAACCAGCTAACGTCAATTACTAGCTAATATTTGCAGAGAAATGGGCTAGATAATCTTAGCAAAGTTCACTAGCTACCCATATTTCGCTAAAGAGGAATGCTAGACCCGTGAACCAGCTAACGTCAGTTACTAGCTAATATTTGCAGAGAAATGGGCTAGATAATCTTAGCAAAGTTAACTAGCTACCCATGTTTGGCTAAAAAGGAATGCTAGACCCATGAACCAGCTAACGTCAGTTACTAGCTAATGTTTTCAGAGAAAATTTGCTAGCTAAATTCTGGCCAAGCAAAGTAGTTCACCTAGTTTAGCTTAGCTTAGCTTAATTTTCTCTGCAAACACTGGTTAGCCACTTTAGGTTCCTATATTGTGCTAAATTCAGTAAGCGAAAAAGGTTGGCAAGATATTTTTGTAACGAAATTTTACAACAAATTTGACAAGACATTTGGATTTATTAAGGAAATACAGGTGAAATTATTGAGGTAAATTATGAAGATTTAAATGTAAACAATAGAAAATATTGATGTTCTTTGCAGGAACCGAAAAAAGTCATTTTAATTCCGTCACATCCTAAAAATTTCATGTCTATGGCTGTGTCCTCATGTGCTTCTCTTTAATCTGATGTCAACCCAGCCTTAATCCTGCTCGCTTCATCTATTTAATCAGACAGCACCTTTAGATCAGATCTCATGAGCTCAGACACAGGTTAGAGCAACACTGTAAACTGATTCACACCCACACACCTAGACACACATTCCCTCATGTTCAGGCCTGCAGGAAGGAGAATTAACACACCGTGAGGGTCTTTTGGTTAATCTAAACAGTTTCAGGAGGGCTGTTACTCCCAAATCGTGCATCACCTTTCCCTCCTCCCACGCCCAGTCCTTCTCGCTCTCTCAACACTTGGGGTGAATAAAGCGAGGCGGTTCAGATTAGGGCAGAGGGTTGATGAATAAAATGGGAGAAGCCTGTGTAGTATCATGGATGTATTATTGTTTTTTTTTCATTCACTGCCTGAACATTTGGCGAGCGTTTTGTTGTAGATCTTCTGGTGCTTGAAGTTTAAATTGGGTAAGAATGTTATTTCTAGGTCAGTTTGGATCTTGAGCGCAGCGGCCAAAGGAAGCATAAAGAAAATGACTGATCGTAAAGCAGCCGTCGAAATGAAAACGTCAGATCCAAAAACCGAGATCTTAAATATTCCTGTCTCCATCCAAGGCTGATATGGGACATGCCTTTGGGTTTGGCTCTCTCTAACTCGACACATGACATACGACATTAGAATTAGCGCACGACCCCCAGGCCGCAAGCGGTTGCCTTTAGCGCTTATGTCAGAGCGCTGAGATGATCAACGATAGTCATCGACCTCAGCCGTCGACAAACACACGTGCTATACCCGCTGATTAGATCCAATGCTCGCTGCCAAGGCTCTCGACCTGGCCCTGTATTTTCTCACAGGAAGACTCCGAAAGAGAGCTGCACCGACCTCAACAGTTTCCATGAGGCACTTACCAAGCTAATGCAATGTACATAAACTTTGTATGTGCACACTGTGTGTGTGTGTGTGTGTGCTTTAATTTTCCCATCATTCTCATCTCAAACATCAAGGACCAGAAGACCTGCAATAAAAGCCCATTAACAAAGCCAACACGCCAAGGCACGGCACCTTTAAATTAACCCAATTAACTCACCTTTTAATTAACTCGACTAACTCGGCTTTTAATTAACGATCCACCGCACGCCCCTGACCTCAGACTTCCTCAATTCAAGTACAATAAAACACCCGCAAGCATCTACAGCTTGTGAAAGAAGACTGGAAAAAAGGAAAAAGAACCTCACATCTTTCTCACAAGACCTTCTGGCATCCGATGATGTCTATGAAAAAGGCGAAAAATATGTGCAAGGCTCAGACTGAACATGCTCTGTACAATCCAATTTAAAGATGCATTAGTCAAGAATAGTGGAGATTCCAGTCAGATGGGTCACAGTGTTAACATTTTAGCCTGATCTGTGGTTTTGCCCACTTGGCCATTCACCTACTTGTTGAATTAGCTTATTCCTATTTGAAAGAATGGTCTAGAATGCCTTTGCTGGTCTGATTTTCCTTGTCTAACACCGTTTGCTAATTCAGTGCCTAATTCATCCACTTCGCCAGTAATATTTGTGGATTTACTGTGTTTATTTACATACATTTTTTTCAGACACACACAGTGGTTTTTTTACGCGCAGTAAAAGTATCCGGCTGCGCTGGGCGCTTGCCGCATTCCACCATGTTCTCCTTTGCAGACACACCTAGATGGGGCAGAGGATTGATGAATAAAATGGGCGTGTCCTTAAAAAGACTGATAGGAGGGCTATGTAAATGCTGACAAGCAGTCACGTTTATAAATATTAAATTGACTATTTATTTTGTGAAAAATATCAAATTTAATTTGATGGTATAGCACTATATTTAAATTAAATAATGGGCATATGAGAGAAGTCTAAACCTAAATGTGTGTGAGGGAGCGAATACAAAGATTTAGGGTTAAAATGTTCATTTTTCTCAAATCACCCCCCCCCCCCTCTAAGACAGGCACCATCCTTTTGTGTTTCTCTCTATTTCTCTCTCTTATACAATGGACAGAGCACTTATATCTGACAGACTGAGGACTCGAAATGGCAGTTCCCAAGGCGAGCAGTGTCACGAGCCTGTCTGCGGAGTGTGTGTGAATGTTTGTGTGTGAGCGTGTGCGAGGGAGTATAAGTGACAGGCCGGGTTGTTCTGCTCTCCTCTCATTTCTTAGCCTGGCTCTTAGAGAAGAGTGCAGGACAGGGAGAGTCCCATCAAAGCCCAATGCAATCGGATACCTCAGACACCAGTTTCTATTAAAGCCAGGGCAATTTACTCCCAAGGCTCTTTTCTCAGAGCACAATCTTTCCGGAAAGCACTGAAGACAAAAACAGGATAAAAGTTAGCTGTAGATACTGGGGACTATTGACCAGCAATAATGACATGTTAAAGGTTATATTTGTAGTTTCTCTCTTCATGCAAGTTAAAATTTTATATAATGGTGCATCAAAGTAGCATCTTTAAAGCTAATGTAAAGCTAATTACTTCCAATATGGGCGGCTGTGGCCCCACTAATCGTGGGGTTGGTGGTTCGAATCCCGGCCCGGGTGATCCCATGCCGAAGTGTCCTTGGGCAAGACACTGAACCCTAAGTTGCCCCCGATGGCAAGCTAGCACCTTGCATGCAGCTCTGCTACCATTGGTGTGTGAGTGTGTCTCATTTGTAAGTCGCTTTGGATAAAAGCGTCTGATAAATGAATAAATGTAATGTAAATGTAATATCAGATCCCACTTTCAGTTCAAATCTGAGTATTTGTAGTACTGAATAAATAAATAAATAAAGAAACAAAAAGGTGGCACTGCATTAAAACAGTAGAATACATCATTTTAGCCATTAGGAACAGCATCTGGATTAGTAATAATGTAAAGCCCCAAACTGAGAAGAAGAAAAACACCAAAAATAAGCATGGACAAACATTAGGACTTTAAATTAGACAACTTTACTTACTTCAAACAATAACAAAACCATGTGTATTCTATGAAATACCATACACTCTTTCACCAATGACCTTTCACCTTTAGCTTTAGCTAGCTAGATAACTAAGCAAACATTATCTAGCTAGCTAAAATTAAACCTGGATCATCAACTGTTATATAAGGCAACACATAATCTTGTGATTGGAATGTGGTTTACCACTCCAACATTATATAAGAAAATGAAGTTATAGTTATCTACTTGTGCTGTAATATTTGTTTAGCATTGCTGCATCTGGCTCAGCAGGGTGCATACATTTATCTACCTGATAATTAGCTGAATTGGTAGCAGGCTTTTGGCTAGGAAAAGCACAATTTCTCTTCTCTAGACACTCTAGTTAGAACTCTTAGCACATGCTAGCATTTGAGAGTTTGTTTATTTATTCTTTTTTTAATTATTATTATTATTATTATTATTATTATTATTATTTATTTTTACAATTGATGGTTGTTTATATTCCAATGTTAGCCATATTTAGAACATTCAGGGAGATGATCTAGTCCTGCTAGCATAAATATGCCAGGATCGTTGTGAAGTTATGACCTACCCCTTGCCTTTAGGCAAATATTTTATGTGCTGCTGTGTGCGTGTGTGTGTGTGTGTGTGTGTGTGTGTGTGTGTGTTCGTTCAAACACCAATAAAAGATATAGCCACAGAGAGAAATGGCCCAGCATGTCACCGGATCCATCACTGACCTACACGCTGAGCATCAATTGGCTCTGGCAGAGCAAACAGGAAATAGAGAAATCAGCGGGGGAGGAGGTGTGTGTGTGTGTGTGTGTACGCACATGCACGTGTGTTTGTGGGTGGGTGGTACACAGCAGGGAGGTGGACATGGTTTGGCCAGCATGCCAAAATGAAAGAAATCAATGGACTAATCCTGCAAATGTGTGATGTTTGCCCAAAAACTTTTACTTCACCATTCTTCTGTCTTTCTAGTTCTCTACACTGCCACTTCATTCTTCTATCTTCTGTCCTCTAACCATGATTTGTAGGTTCCTCTTATAGAATGGCAGTAAGTGTGGAGATAACGTGTGTCTGCAGATGCAGGGTGACTTTGATAGCTGTGTCAGTGCCTGTCTGCAATAGCAAGATCTATGGAGGGTAGGCTATACACGGTCACAATCTGTCGTGCTAAATATGTCCAGCCTTCAGTCAGTCACTCACTCAAGGACATCACTCAAAGACAACAAGAAATCTATGACTGATAAATTGTCCCAGTGCTGCATGAGGCAGGAACTCTATACAGCTTTGATGCCACACACCTTGAAGGTGGCCAACAGCAAACAGACCCAGGTAGGAGGCAGGAATAAAAGCAGGTTGCCCACTGCGGGCAATCAGAGGTCGACCCCCTTGGAGTTTAACACGAGCCCTAATCGGACACACCTGGCACTTATATTAAACTTCTAGAGACCAGGATTAGCTGGATCAGGTGTCTTTAATTAGCACTGGAACTAAGGAATACTGGGTGGGTGATCTTCCATGGTACAGTGGTTCTTAGTTACAGTCTTGCAGATGCCATGCGTATTTGGGTTCCTCAGGCTACTCAATTGTGCAATTATCAAGTTGGTTGCATAATGAATTCCTTGTGCTGAAGCAAGGATATCTCTTCAGAGAGGGTGAAAGGCAGACTAGACCAGCAATGAATGGTTTGGGCTGGTATACCAAAATGGCCAGGTAAACAGGTACTTAACTAGATTGTTCAGGGTAGTGCTTGTCCTTGGAGTGGTACCCTCAAAAGGTTATGACTTTTGTAAATGGGAAATGGCGTTCTCAACCCCAAGTTCAGCACACGGCATCAGATAAATGGTAAATGGCGCACCTACAGTGGTGTGAAAAAGTGTTTGCCCCCTTCCTCATTTCCTGTTCCTTTGCATGTTTGTCACACTTAAGTGTTTCGGAACATCAAACCAATTTAAACAATAGTCAAGGACAACACAAGTAAACACAAAATGCAATTTGTAAATGAAGGTGTTTATTATTAAAGGTGAAAAAAAATCCAAACCATCATGGCCCTGTGTGAAAAAGTGATTATATAGCGCTTTTATCCAAAGTGCTTTGCACTGTGTCTCATTCACCCATTCACACTCACACACCAATGGTAGCAGAGCTGACATGCAAGGTGTTAGTTTGCCATCGGGAGCAACTTGGGTTTCAGTGTCTCGCCCAAGGACACTTCGGCATGTGGAGTCACATGGGCCGGGAATCGAACCACCAACCCTACAATTAGTGGACAACCCGCTCTACCATCTGCGCCACAACCGCCCATTTGTACCATTACAACATGACAGAGGAACCTTTTCAGAAACCCTGGACATTAAAATTTTTTAGAGATTGTTCCACTAGAGGAAGCCAGGGCCACAGTTCGAGGGACCTTGCTAGTTCTTGCTCCACAGTAGGTATTATTGGTGATCGGGTACTACTGGGGAGGAACTTCACAAAACTGAAGTTGGTGAGTATAACCAACCAGTGATGTTCAGCATGGGGAGATCTTCCCTAGTAGTTCCTGGCCACCAAAAAATCTAGTTTCTAAACTTGTATTAATATTTATAATGTAGTGTTTGTAAAGATCAATCTCAACCTTCTCGACATGTTTTTTGTATTCTATCTGCATACTGGAATTGTAATGCCATCTGCATTACTTCTGTTTTTTCACTTAACAGTCTCGGTTGCTTCAGTTGGTTAACCAGGAACTTGTCCAGAAACTGGAGTTCTCATTCAAGATAGTTTATGAACTATTTCATAGTTTTAAAAAAAAATTGAAATGGGCCTTTAGTTTCTAATCATGATGGACCGTTACCAGACTCTTGTCAGTAAAGCTAGTCTGCTGGTTGCTCATTTGACCCCTCCAGCAATATCATTCTGTTAATGAGACTCACTGACAATATATAGCACTGTATATCTAGAGACAATAAGCTCGTTCTGCCCTGTTGTAGTGAAGGCCACATCAAGCGTTGGTGTTAAAAATAAAGTGAGGGAGGAGTAGGCATGTGGCACAGCTGAGAGTTCCTTTAAGATTTGTGTGTTGTCAGGCGGCCTAAATCACAACAGCTGAGATTGCACGGTGCTGTCTACACGCTTCTTTAGCTTTTTTCCTTTTGTGCTCTCCCACTCTCGGCTGTCTGTCTTCTTACTCTTAGTCATGATCTAAAACTCTGTTGAGGCATAAATCCCCTAATCAGAAAACCAGGACGGATGGTAGAACGCAAAAACATAACTTCAAGTAATGCCATTTATCTTAGCAGTACTGATGGTGCTCGAAACAGAAATTCCACTTTCCATAGCAAACACACTGTCAAACTAGCCAAGTCAACAGAGTGTATATTGAAACTGGACGCAGGACAGAACTGGTCAGCATGAGCAAATAGTCAAGCACATACCCCTGGAGGTAGCAAAGTCAGCAAAGCAGGCAATGGGAAACATTAAGAAAAGCATTAGACTGGTCAGCAGGCTTCAGAGAAATCAACGTGTCAGCTACATGACACACTTTGCTTTTAGACAGTTTGTGGAACCTACTTACCACTTCCTCTCCTCCAGCTTATCTTGATTTTCTAAACTGGATTTCAAAAGGCAGGCACCACTGAGGAATCAAGGTTAAGTTCAGGGCAAGAGCTCTCACTTTTCCTTAATGGGAAAAACCTGCTCTGAAGAAATGGATAGAGCAAGTGGTGCCCAAACCAGAGAGCCAAGACAAGGAAGAAATTCCCTCATCAATTCTGGATGAATAGCAGATCTGGAAGTACCAAGGGCAGGACAGATTCCGAGATTCCCAAAGCAGAGCAAGCCAAACTGAGGTGGCCTTAGTGGGTGTGAATGTACTGTAGAACTGAAGTCTGAAGTCACCTCCCAATGCTTTCACCCCAGCCCCCATCAAACAACCCCCTCCTTGTACCTTCCCTCTAAGTGTTCCCCCATGACCAACCCCTTCTGAGTTCTACCCCTATGTTCTGTCCCATCAGGGTCCCATCCAATCACAGTGCAGCTGACTAGAGTGTCCACTTCGAAAGGAAAATGGAGGACCAGTGCAATGGACTCCGGATTAAGTGTCAGAGTGAGTCTGATATACCACCGAATACAAAAACATCTTACATAAAGCAGTAAAATAAGGGACCTGCAAGTGGATGTCAAAGAGAAAAGAGGAGAGCGAAAAAAACAAAAACTACCACCCTCTCTCCCTCCCTCCCTCTCAAAATAACTAATGAAACCCAATCCGTGCAAGCGCCAGTGGGACCCAGCCATATGAACGCACTTTCACTTCAGCTCCAGCTCACAGTACGAATCCTTTTACAGCCGTGCACTTACGCACCGGACCTCCTGATCAACGCACCACAGGAGCTGAGTCACAACGCAATAATCACCAGGCCCCATCATTTACCAGCACAACAGTTCACCCTGAACATCATCGAAATGCAGGAAAAGCTCCCCATATTGGAAACATGTTCCAGGGGTACCTCTCCTATTTAATGATATTTGCCCCTGAACCAGCCTTGCAGCATTATCGGAGGCTAAACACTACTACATCTACACACAATGGCAAAATAAATGTCCAACAATGCCAAGCAAGATCTTTAAGGCTCTTCTTCTTCCTCTTCTTCTTCTTTCTCCTCTTCCTCTTCTTCTTCTTACTCCTCCTCTTCCTCTTCTTCCTCCTCCTCTTCCTCGTCTTCTTCTACCTCTTCTTTTTCCTCTTCTTCTTCTTCTTCCTCTTCTTCTTTTTCCTCTTCTTCCTCTTCTTCTACCTCTTCTTTTTCCTCTTCTTCTTCTTCTTCTTCTTCCTCTTCCCTCTTCTTCCTCTTCTTCTTTTTCCTCTTCTTCCTCTTCTTCTACCTAGTCTTCCTATTCCTCTTCTTTTTCTTCTTCCTCTTCCTCCTCCTCTTCTTCTTCCTCTTCCTCTTCTTCCTCTTCCTCTTCTTCCTCTTCTTCCTCCTCTTCTTCTTCTTCTTCCTCTTCTTCCTCTTCCTCTTCTTCTTCTTCCTCCCCTTCGTCCTCTTCTTCTTTTCCTCTTCTTCTTATTATATCACTATTAGTTGCAATTTTTAGAACCAGAAATACAGTTGTGCTCATAAGTTTACATACCCCTTGCAGGTTTTAGCATTGCCCTGATTAAGCCATTTCACACAAGAGATGTTTACATATAGTCCACAAGACACAATAATAACTGAATTTACACAAAAAGTTTACATATGCATGAGTATTAAAACTGTGTACAATCTAATACCACAGCAATGTACCAACAATTACACGTTTCCTTTACCAAGAACACCACATCATACCTTTTAACCCATTTAAGTACATGATTTACTGGCGTAAATTTGAGGAAGTTGTATACTGCGGCAGAAGCACACCTTCTGATAGCGTATTCGTTCTAAGTGCACCCGTTTTCGTGCCGAAAAACCAAAGAATTTGTCTGCCACATCGACATGCGGCAAAGCAAAGCCACAATCTTGTTTTTGTGTTTGCATTATTGACAGGAAAAGAGGTCTCAGTGTCTTATTATAATTGTGCGGACATCTAAATTTGAGAAGCCTGCCAGTGTAACCACAGAAAAGGTCAGCCGTGTCTGAGCACGCTCATAGTAGTTGATTATTCTCTAAACTCCCGAGCATGCCGATTATGAGTACGAGCCCATATGAGACTAATAAGTGACAATGGCCTTATTTAGGTGGTTAAGAAATATAGGCAGGAGACTGTTTTGTGCCAATCGCAGTAAAAATTCTTCAGCTGCGTGCATGGCTGTGTACATGGTTATGTGTGGGCTGGATACCAGGCAACCTGCCTCAAACACCTACACAAACTCTCTCAATGGGTTTTCAGAGGACAGCGGGTCATATATATATATATATATATATATGGAATTGCCAACGTTGGACGCATATTGTGTCATGAATTATTGCGATACTTCACTCAAAGATGATTCTATAGCTCATTTTGATTCGCTCATTTCAGAGAGGCTAGGAGCTTCTTGCTATTGTCAATTTTGTCTAAAGTAAGCGATTTATCCTGGACAGGGTCACGGTGGATAACTGGGTATAAGTCAGGAATACAGATTTAGAGTCAGAGTCAGTGAGTCAGCAATTCGTCAAAAGGCATATTTTTGCGAGGAAACCAGAGAACCCTGAAGAAACCCATGAAGTAATCAGAGGTCAGGATGAAACCAGGGACCCGTGAAGTGGTGACGCTACCCGATATACCATCGTGCCAACCCATGCTAGCATCCATTTATTTATGTCTGTTTTTCTGGTTCACTGGTTTCAATTTGTGTTAGTATGGTAGAGTCAATGAAAACTTTAATTCTGCTAGATCATGTACTTAATTCGCTAAAGTAATAAAAGCATTCCATAACTCGAATCAGAGCGAATCTGTTGAACCCAAGCGTCACGAAACTGAGCTTCCCGCACGTCCAATGGCGTTAAACATAAGGGAGGACAAGAAAGAAGAGACGACAATGGAAGAGGGAGAAAACGAAGCATTCTCTCCACTCCTCCGACATCCTTGCTATTTCATCCCGTCTTATGTCAGAGTTAATTGAAGTGATCCATCAATCCGACATCCCTTAGTGAGAGGGAAAGCAGGGACAGTAGAGAGAGAAAAGGGGTGTGGGGGTGGGGTGGGGAGGGGATATCGCTTAAATACTCCTAAAAGCTTCTTGACCCATCAATGTAATGAATTTACTTTGTCAAAGCAGAAGAATAATCTATCATCCACGTAGACTCTGATTGAGAGGGCGAGAAAGAGAAACCACTCCGCTCGGCTTTCCCTTTTGTCCTCAGGGATCTGTGATGAGAGACCACAACGGAGGATCCTTTTTTTTTTTTTAACGCAATCAAAACCGGACAATGAAATCGGACACGTGAAGCACGGCTAGGAAAAGTCATTCGCCAAGGCCCTTTTTGACACGTTAGACGTTGTGTTTTGTTATTAACCTGGCTCGAAATCCATGGATCTAAAGCAATTTTCCTGATCTCTTCTATGAAAAACATGAGCGATACAGTGAGACCGATGGAGGGAGTCGGGGACGCTCCAAAATCATATGCTCAGATGGTAAAGTCATTTCTTTCCACCGGTGGTTTCGGAGTCGGGCTTCACAGACATCTTATACGTATATAAGGCCTTGAGACAGTTCCATGGTTGTTTTTTTTTTTTTCGATTTCACCCCAACAAACCTGTCAGTAATAACAATGCTGCTTCTTTAAAAATAAAATAAATAAAACCATTCCCTAGCTAAACAGAAGCCGAGTTTTGACTTGTGTGGGACATTATTTGTATTTATATCTGCTTTAGTGCTCCAAATATCCGTATCCGGATTTAAACATGTAGTGGGTGGATCCTAAAGTAGTTTTTTTATATACATTTTTTAAACAAAACAAACAAAAAACCCCTCACAGAGGTAGACATGTCAGTACTGTCAGCGTGGTGTGTGAACTGTAGCTCGGTTCCTCAATCTCGGCGACGTTATCGGAAAGACGTGTGCAGAAATGCTTTTTAATCCTGCTCTGCGCAGTGATTATATTTGCCTGCGATGTTTTCAAACAAATTTCGCCGGGTTCTACTGCCGAAAATATAAACAAACCGGTCCAATCGAAACCCCTATGATTTTGACCAGGCGGTTACTAAGGATGAAAGAATGAACACTGTACACGTCGCACATTTAGAGACTCGCCTTCACGTTAACAAACGTGGTCTTTCTCTGTCCCGCACAATCCCAGTCCTGATGCACGACTCTAATCTCAACCGAACGATTTCTAAATAAATAAATAAATAAATAGATAAATGGATAGAGAAATAAATAAATAAATAAACAAACAACCAGAGCAGTCTACCAACTACTTGTATCTGTATTTGCATTAACACGGACAACGTAATCGTGTTCGGTTACATCTCATTTGCAGCGTGTCAACCACCACGTGCTCACGCCATCACCGCTGTTGTGGCGAATACGTAGCTCATGCAGGGTACAAGTCTCGATTCACAGCCTTTCAACAGGCCACAGTTTTCAATTTTCAGAGAAACAGAGTGTCTCAAACCACAACCTGAGATCAGGCCAAGAGAGAAAGACTACACACTGTACTATACACGTGCATGAATGCACACTTGTGCACACACTAGCAGCCACACACATGCACACATCTCTCACGGCTTGGCTGGACCCTGTCTAATGGCAAAGCCTACAAAATCCACTCTGTAATTTGCGGTGTGTGTGTGTGTTTGTGTGTGTGCCTGGTTTTTATTAGGGAGGAAGTTGCAACACTGAACGCAAGCAACAGTTGAAGAAGTTCATGGTGCTGAAAGGTAATGGGGACAGCAACACTCTTTCAAAAAAATACTTCATCGAGCACCCTAAAGGTTCTTTGTTCTGTATTCCTGGGGAAAACGCCTTAATGGTTCTATGGGGAACTCATAAAACATGGATTCCCTATTAAAAACGGTCCATTAACCATCCAAGGGTACATTAATGCTAGTCTTCAGTGAAATGTAGCTAGCTGCGCTGCAAGCTAACTCGCCACGCAACACCACAGCGCTGCTGAATTCTGGATTCTGATTGGTCAGAAGGCATTGATTCATTTAAATCTCATTTTTTCGAAATGAAATTTTCATCCATGTTGGTTTTTTTCCACTCGTACAACATAAGTGACAACAGGAATGTTGTTCACAGATGTTCCACAACTTTAAAATGTAATTGTAAGCAGATTAAATGACAAAAGGATACAGATGCGTTGTTCCTTAATAAATAAACAATTCTTAGCACCAGCAAGTTGCTGTGGTAGAAGAAGGATGGTGTACAGTGCCAGTTTGTATTGTTGATTGCTCATTGCCAAGATCACAGAGAGAGGAATAGGAGAAACTAGTAGGCCAAAAGAGAGAGACAAAGGAAAGAACAAACAGTCTAGAGATGGAAGGGAAATGCTTTTCAAATACGAACCTAAAGTAAACACTCATTTGTCAAACGCTCCACATGATGTGACGACTTGTGGCTATGTTGATGACATTGGCGATGATGATGATGCTTCTGATCACGGCACAGGAAAATAAAGGGAAATGGGGGAAAAAAAGAAAATTGGATGATAAAAAGGAGAACAAGGAAAAACATTACAAACCCACGTTCCGACAGATGTTCCCGATCTGTTTACCCTCGTGATGAAGATGCCACTTAGAGGAAAACTCCACGCTCTTTGCTCGCCACCATAACACGGCCTTAATGGACTAATACAGGGGTTCCAAAACTTTTCCAGGGCGAGGCCCCCCAAATGGCATTAAAATTTGACTGAGGCACCTTTTGCAAGATGTCATTAAAAATACAGACTTCTGAATATATCCCCTTTTTATTTATTAATAATTACATCTTACGTGTGTGTGTGTGTGTGTGTGTGTGTGTGTGTGTGAGAGTGAGAAAGAGAAAACATACATTTATTTATTTTTTGTTTAACAATTTATCAAAATGTTGAGGCCCCACGGGCGCCCCCTGGCGGACCCCAAGGGGGCCACGGCCCCCACTTTGAAAACCACTGGACTAATAAACACAACCTTGGTTAGTACACTATGTATAGTATGTGACATTGGGAAAGATGATAGAAGCTTTAATATTTTATAACACGTCCAGAATTGGTTCAGTTACTTGGTTGTATGTTATCAATTCCCTTTTGGGGTTTTTTTCTTTTTTTTAAACCATCCAAACCTTCTAATCCCATCTTCAATCTGCCAATCATAGAGTCTTGATGAACCTCCTTCTAGGTCCCGGCAGGCCAATCAAACAACACAGAGATCAAGGCTCTCTCACTTGAGATGCCAATCAGGCTAAAATGGATGTCAGGCTTAACCTATGGATGAAAAGCTTATTAGCGGAATAGGAGTAGGTCACGACCTGGTTTCTCGAGAAGCTTGGCGTCCTCTCCCGTTCTCTTTCCTTCTCTCTTGCTGTTCTCTTTCCGTATTTCAAATTGAACGCAGCTTTCTCTTCATGTCTCTGAAAAAACGTTGCGGTTACTTTCGACTTCGTTGCTCATTTAATGCTCAAATCCCTCCAGCTTAGTTTTAAAGTTAAAGCTCAAACTAAAGCCAAAAGGTCTATAATGATGACTCGGAGAATCCTTTAGACATCTCTGTGTGAGAAATCCTGTCTGGACAGCAAAGTCCACAGTGCTGATTCACTATTTGAGAGGAACTGCACCCTAAATGATAACAGACGTCAGAAATACTTCTGTGATACGTTACTGGAAAAGGACAAAAAAGAAAAAACAACCTTTTATACACAACCTCATTCTAAAAGAACCAGGACAGTTACAGTGATCCCACCTAGTTTGCAGGCTGGACGTGTTGCCTCAGCAGACGAGAAGAATTCTTCTCCTCTTGCTCAAGTGCTTTGTGGGTTTTTGGGGTGTAAACATACAACAACGCTCATTCCGCTCATCAGCTCTGAAGCCTCTCCAGGCCCAATGATGAGAAACACATGGTTCCATTACAAAGCCGTTCAAGAGGCCAGAACAATGGAGAAGTCAATTAGATCTTGCCATAAAATGGAGCAGGATGGGGAAGGTTCTGCAGGATGGTCATCCTATTCAGCGTGTCTCACGCTGAGGCTTTCTCCCCCACGTACACACCCAGCGCATGCTCTGGAAGATCTCTCGGTGTGATACTGTGGCACAATCAATCAACCTTTATTGCCTTTTATTGACGGGACCAAGCCGAGCTCCGATAGTCCACACACGTATCGATTCCTACAACGCAGAAGAGATCAGAAACCATAAATAGCTTTTCCTCCCTCACATGATTCAAGCTTATGAATATTTAATTTGGAGTATTAATATCACAAACTGTATATTAATGCGGGAAAATGGAGCACGCAGATTCAAATAAAGGAGAATTTATATTAGTTGCAGGTCCAGCTAGGGGTGAAAAGCTGTGGACGATTCCAAGGTACAAACGTAACCCTAGGAAATAAACTGTCGTGGATAATAAAAAGTGGTCAGGGGTGCACAAACCGGGGAATTAACCTTTCAGGACGCCCAGACTTCCTAATGGCGCCACTGGTCCAGTTGACAAAATTCTGATCTCAAGTCAGTCTGCAGAACTACTTTAGGTGTAATAAATTCGGCTTGGATATTAATGGGCCAATTTCCACCATTTCTGTGAGAGCTATAAATGGGGCGGCTGTGGCTCAGAGCGGGTAATCCACTAATCGTAGGGTTGGTGGTTCGAATCCCGGCCCGGGTGATCCCATGCCGAAGTGTCCTTGGGCAAGACACTGAACCCTAAGTTGCCCCCGATGGCAAGCTAGCACCTTGCATGCAGCTCTGCTACCATTGGTGTGTGAGTGTGTCTCATTTGTAAGTCGCTTTGGATAAAAGCGTCTGCTAAATGAATAAATGTAAATACATTTATCAAGCTCCGTTTTACCAAATCTGATGATAATTTCAGACAAGTTCGGTTTGGTCCAAAAACTTCTAATGGTAGAAAATTACCCAGTGTGGTCCATGAACCATTTTTTGCTCCTTTTGTGCCATGTCTTTAAACAAAGGCATTCTTCAAGGGTTCTTTGGGTGTTTAATGGTTTTGTCTTTCTACACGACTGCAACTCGGTGAAAGACAAACCTTCTGTCGAGAGGTGTATCTCCTTGAGGGACAAACCAAAGAACCCTCAAGGGTACTAGATTTAACCTTTTTTCTAAGGAGGTTAATATTTCATCTATTTGTAAAACTGCACATAATCCAGCTAACATATCTTTGTATGATCTGGCCGGTTGGTGTATTTAGTGAAATAAGGAATCACTAACCATCGGCTAATGAAACACAGTCTTCACGATTAAAGCTAAACAAACGTGGTATCAAAAGTGCATCCAAGACCACCACTGCAGCAATTACGAAATAAGGGGAATTTAAGTGAAGCTTTCAGGTCGGAAACTCATACTAATAGTAATTCTGAATGCACATGAAGCAGTGTTAGTCACATCCTTTATCATGGGTACAAGAAGGAGGAGGGAAAGGAAAAGACAGAGCAGACCCTAAGCAGAAAGGACACGCGGACATTAACTGCCCTCCAGAGGATGGGCAACTCTTTTTATGAAGTCTAACTGCTTGGAGGAAAGAAGCAATTCTGTCTCTGACAGCACCACGATGCCAGTGTCAGCGTGTCCGCCAGCTCCGCATCGCTGGACTTTATTCCACCAGGAGACAAGAGGAAGGAAGGATTCCTCCTCCGTCCCTCCATCACTTGTTCTCCCCTCCATTTTCCCTGCTTCTGTTATTCTCTCTTCCAGTCTCCATGTCAGGAGACACATTAAGCGGCGGCCACAAGGGACTCCCTGGAATCCAATTCCACTCCAGCAGATGTCATATATATATGTGTTAGGAAAAGAGAATGAGCATGCGAGAGAGAGAGAGAGAGAGAGAGAGAGAGAGAGAGATCTGAGAAGAGAACAAAGCATCATCAGCTGTCTGGTCTGGAAAACAGACTTCAGTCCCTTTTGTTTTCCCGAAGCGTGTGCTGCATCTCGGCTCAGCACATCCCACGTGTCTCGCACGTGAACATGTGTGGATCTGCATGATGGAGCTTGGTTTAATAATTAAAATCATAAACAGCAGCAGGAAGAGGTAGAAAGAAGCCGTAACTCTGTAACACAATCCCAGTCTCCTTTTCACAGCTTCTCC
>JAFFST010051888.1:32229-42717 GCA_022414735.1 Noturus placidus
CCACCCCACACACACACACACACACACAACCCCCACGCTCTTCCCGGTCCGGGCCAAACAACAGAAAAGGCAATTAGCAGCTAATGCAGTCACGTCTTTATTAAAAGGCTATTAAAAGTATTTAGTAACTGGTCTGTCAAGGTCTGTCTCTTGGCTCAGAATTAGGGGATAGAATTATTAGCTTTGGCAGCAGGACACAGAATCCGCACAACCTTCTATGTTTAAACGAGGGGGAACTTTTAAAGCATGAAAAGTTCTAATGATGGAGTCAAAGTAAAGTATCATGATATCAGATAATAATCAGATCATTTTTCCGAGGATATTCAGCCCAGAAAATTAACTCGTGGAACTCGAGTCTGGGATTCAGTTCCTGGTGCATTTCCACCGTAGTGCCTCTGTCGCCAAAACATCAAACCAGAGCTGAAGAAACGATACGTGACGGGTAGAACGCCGGATTTGAAATGTCGAAACCCAAAACGCTACATTAAAAAACTGGAGCTGGTTCAGAAAGCTACGTTTTCCCTGCTTGCTCATTAAACCTGGTTTTTGTTATTCGCTTCCAAACAGGTTTGGAAAGTTAGAAATACACTTCAAAGGAGAACAAGCTGAGCAGTTTGGAAACGCCGCTCAGAACCGTAGAGCCGTTCCAGCTCCGCAACGATTCACCAGTAGTGATATTTGAAGGAATCTCTTGCACTATTGCTATGACTACTTCCTGTTTCACCTATTATTGCTACTTCCTGTTTCACTTAATACTAATTCTTGTCCACCTTATTTGATGGACAGTGAGAAAGTAACTAAGAAAGAACTGACTACTGATCTGAAAAGATAAGAAACGTTCCAGAAACGTATTTTATTAATCGCAACACAAAGCAGATTTTAGGTTTACATGGCAAAAAGGAAGAATTTATATAGCCTTGTATTTCCTGTGAACTGCAATTGGACACGACTTCCTCTTCCTCTTTCCCCAAGAACCTGTTTTGAAATTCCTTTTATGGGAAAAAAGGGGTGCACGGTGGCTTAGTGGTTAGTACGTTTGCCTCACACCTCCAGGGTCAGTGTGCATGTTCTCCCCGTGCGTCGGGGGTTTCCTCCGGGTATTCCGGTTTCCTCCCCCAGTCCAAAGACATGCATGGTAGGCGGATTGGCATGTCCAGAGTGTCCGTAGTGTATGAATGCGTATGTAGTGTATGCCCTGCGATGGATTGGAACCCTGTCCAGGGTGTACCCCGCTTTGTGCCCCATGCTCCATGGGATAGGCTCCAGGTTCTCCTGTGACCGTGAAGGAAGGACAAGCGGTATAGAAGATGGATCAATGGATGGTTGGAAAAAAAAGGTAGAGCTTAGAAAGTTTGCTTTGGCTGGTGAGAACCCAATTTCTTCAAAAACAAAGAATCCTATCAAGATCCACTGTATGGCACGATTTCAAATCACAGTTTAATAAAAATGGTATCTCTGGAATTCAAGTTGCTGGTAGAAATGGCCAAGGACCTCCGGAAGCAGGTTCAAGCACCAGGTTTGGCTCACGGTGACGGATGCTAACAAAGTCCATTACTGGAGACAACATCAATAAGTGTTTCCCAAATAAAGAATTATTCACTTGCTTGAAGTCAAACATAACCGAACAAAAGAAAGGGGTCTCATTTTCATTCATTCATTCTTCAGTAAGTGTTTTATCCTGGTCAGGATTGTGCTGGATCTGGATCCAATCCCAGGAACACTAGCTGTGAGGTGGGAATACACCCAGGATGGGACTCCAGTCCATCAGAGGGCATCATGCATGCACACACACACACACACACACACACACACTCGGGGTGATTCAGTGTATTCAAGCCATCCATCAGAATGTGTTTGGGAGGTAGGAGAACAACAGGACAGCTTTGAGGAAACCCATATGGGAAAACATGTGGAGATAGTACAGAAAGAAACCTGACCTGAAAGTCAAAATCAACAACACTGGAGCTGTCCGGGAGCTACACTATCTGCTGTGGAAATTCAGAACAATCTGCAGAACACTCAAGTATTATGAAAAAGATACAAAGGCTACATTTAGTGTTATGAAATCCAAGCACATTTTTTTCCCCTTCATCTACGTTTGAATAAATTGCTCAAAGTCAGGTTCATTCCATCACTTTCTTCTACCTCTCCACTCTCGTCAGTTTATATATATTCCAGATGGCAGACAGTTCTGGGTCGGTTCCCGGACGATTTTAGCAAGATCAAGTGTATTGTGTCCTGAAAGCATCTCAACTCCAAGCGTTTAGGGATTCCTTAACATTTGGAATCTAGGCCAGAAATGTCCCGAATGCAACCGAGCACATCTAATGTTTGTGCTGCATTTTAATCTCGGCCCGATTACAAGTTCTGGTCCGTATCATGTCTGAGATATGGTCTCATCAAGGGTGAGTTGTGCCTGTGTTCTGGAGACCAGATTCGGATGAGTTCATCGGCGTCATTCCATAGCGCTATGCGGGCAGATGGCAGCGATAAGTGTGGGTCGGCGCATCGGCCATTTGCTTTCTGTCTACTCTTTTCTCCTTTTTTCTAGCATCGCTCCTCTAGTCTATTGTCCTCTTGTCTCCCCCTCTGGCCCGTCCTCAGAGAGTGATTAAGTGTGTGATTCAGGGTTAAAGGCCAGTTCAGAAAGTCTTGTGCTCTCAATGGATGTAAGTGCCTCTGTGTCACCTTTCGTTATATTCAATCCTGTCCGTGAATGCATCCGGAAGCTTCCGTTTAAAAAAAAAAATTTAATTTAAATGCCATTGGTTCCCGTATGGAAAAAAGAGCAATAGATTAAAACTCTCATCACCATCCAGGCCAGGGCTCCAGACCAAGAAAAAAAATCAGGATTGAAACAAAAAAAAATAACAAGACATTTTATTATCTTCCATATCACCATGCCTGTTTTGTGTGTGCGTGAAGAAACTGTTCTGCTCTCAGAAAAGCCATTAGGAAAAGAGATTGATTTCTAAATTTATCCAAGGAGAGGCAAGGAAACAATTTTCATATTTGAATTTCAAAACAGTACTTTCCACTTCCTGTTCATTGTGCCTTCCCCCAGCATGCCTCTCCAGATGCTGACCATAAATTATTATTTTTTTTTTAAATCAGCATCAGAATATCCAGAACCGACCGTAACCGTAATATTATTTGTTTGTTTATTTATTTATTTTTAATAACTGCATTGAATGAGTCAAAGATGAGGTTTTGTTTTTGCATATGTTTTGAATATTCATTTATTTTTGCAAATTATGCATGAAACATTATATGACACGAGTCCCGTCAGGGCCGTGTGTGGGCGGAGTTTGCATGTTCTCCACGTGTGTCGGGGGTTTCCTCCTGGTACTCCGGTTTCCTCCCCCAGTCCAAACACATGCATGGTAGACTGATTGGTGTGTCTAAAGTGTCCATAGTGTATGAATGTGTGTGTGAGAGTGTATGTGATTGTGCCCTGAGATGGACTGGCACTCTGTCCAGGGTGTACCCCGCTTTGTGCCCGATGCTTCCTGGGATAGGCTCCAGGTTCCCCGTGACCCTGATAAAGGAGTAAGTGGTTGAAGATGGATGGATGGATGGATGGATTTTATGACACCATTACATTACATCTGTGATTTCATAAAAGGCGATTTGAGAAGGAGGGGAAGAGGGGATGCATATAAGGTTCTAAGGGAAAATTTGGTTCTTGTGCAAAATGGTCATTAGTATAACAATCTCCAGTCCAATTAAAATAGAATGTTTTCATCGAATGAACCCCACCAAACTGTCTTAAGTACGGTGTCAACCCACGACAAGCCACCACCAGAACCCCTTCAATGCTCGTAGGGAATGATTCAGAAAATTAAAGTGCTGGTTGCTGTTTTTATTTATTATTGTTTTTGTATTATTTTTATGTGATCAGAGGCCAAGCAGGAAAGCAATACAAGTGTTAGCTTTAAAGCACTGAAAGAGCCTCAGACCCTCAGAGGAGGAACACACCGTGATCCCCTGGGTCACCAGAACAGATGAAGTCATTTGGAGAAGGGAAAGAGAGTGCACTTTACATGGGTTCTGTCTAAAATGTGCAAACCAGATGTGCCTGGGAGGTGGAGTGCTTGTGGGGGGAGGGGGGGTGTTGGGGGGGGGGGTGAAAAGAAAATTTCTGAGAGAGAGAAAGACAGAGAGTGAAGAAAAAAAGATGTATGTAGAGGGAAGCGATATTTTACCGTATCGCTTCAGCAACTTGACGAACAGATCAACACGGCACGTTTATTAACATCAACACATGGTGAGCTGGTGTATCATCTGGGACAGTACGGACAATTGAGCTATCAAATCAGCATTTAAAACTACACCTTTATATACACAACACATAAATAAAGAGACAACCTGGAGCGGAACTAATGAGAACCCCAAGGTCAAGGGTTATAAAGTGGGGTCAAAAGCTAGCTTCCTTACCTGATAGGATTTCTGGATTTAGGCCAGCTATAGGCATGTGACCATTATCAAAATGGTAGAACTATAAATATGCAGTTAGATACTTGCTCTCAGAGAATTCAGTTTGTCTGCAAGAGGACTAATTTATATCCCTCGGCCTATCTGGAGCTGATCAGGTTCATCCCGGAGGGAGGATGTGAATATGGATGAGGGATCACAGGTACAGGTTTCACCTTCAGTCACCTCACGAGGTCAAATCTCTCTCTTTCCCACTACATTTCTTTCTCTAGGTCCATGTTCTAACCCACATACATGGTGGAATACACACTGTAGAGGTTCGGTTAGCAGCTGTATGCTATACGTTAAGTGTAATTTTAGCCAAATGACATCTTTTCTTAGTCATTTACCAGCACATCTGAGAGAAATGTCGATATTCCGGACAATTCTGTCTTGTTTTTACAGCAATAAAACCTTTAGAACGTCTAAATAAAAGACTACAGCTACAGTATGCGCTAGCCTCAGTTCTTAGTTAGTTACTGTGTTCTCAGTGTCCATATTTGTCAGTTGCCTAGCAATAGTATTCTCATGATCCATTAAAAGACAGCAGGGTTAGCAGCTATAAATATGCTAAGTGTATCCATCCATCCATCTTCAACCGCTTACTCCTTTTCAGGGTCAAGGGGGAACCTGGAGTCTATCCCAGGGAGCAACGGGCACAAGGCAGGGTACACCCTGGACAGAGTGCCAGTCCATCATAGAGCATACTCACATACACACTCACACATACACTACGGACACGCCAATCAGCCTACCATGCATGTCTTTGGACTGGGGGAGGAAACCGGAGTACCCAGAGGAAACCCCCGACACACGGGGAGAACATGCAAACTCCGCACACACATGGCCCTGGCGGGACTCAAACCCCGGACCCTGGAGGTGTGAGGCGGACGTGCTAACCACTAAGCCACCGTGCGCCCTGCTAAGTATAATTCTAGCTTAATGAAGGCTTTTCTTACTGATTTTCCAACACATCTGAGGGAAATGTCGATATTCCTGACAGTTCTGTCTCATTTTCACTGCCATAATGTCTTAAAGTCTAAATGAAAGACTACAGCTACGGCTTGCGCTAGCCTCAGTTCTTAGCTAGCTACCGTGTTATTCCTAGGAATTCCTGCCTAGCAACAGTATTCTCGCAACATGACCTGGAGAATCACATTTAAAATGTCTGAATTTCTTTTTTGTGCAAGAACATGCATTTGACAAACACTTTACCCAGGACAGAACACAAGTATATATCTGTTTAAGGAGCTGAAAGGGACATCAGCTTTTAGGAAATATAGTACTCAGGAGTAATAACTGGTTACAAAGCAGAACCATCCCGTTATGAATACGCATGCTGAATGCTAAAAGGTGCCCAGTGCAAAAATAATGGCACTTGAAGTTATTTACTGGTGTACCACTTCAGGCAAAAACAGAACCAAGTCCTAACAAGGTGCAGCATTTCTCCTGGAGCACGCGATCAAACGAGGGCAAACTTAACCACTATAAAATCACTTCCCATGCGTGGCTAATTGTAGCCGAGAGGTACGTATGTACAATGTGAAATCGCTGCTTGTTAAACTAGAGCGGGACTACATTATGTTTTGCATTACAGAAGGTTCAAATTTGCATCACAGATGCAAATAAAGTCATGAGGACAAATAAACAAAACACAAGACATGAAAGTGTGTGTATGTGCAACAGGTCAACCCCGAAATCCCTCTCGCCAGGCTCTCTTGGCCTCAACGCTAGCAATTATCCAGCTAATTCACACCACTTGTAACTGGGGCACATATTCACATACACGATATTAACATTTCTGACACACCACATCGATTATAATTGTTCACACACACGCACAGAGATATAACCATGTTCTCGAGGGAAGCTGCTACTGTTGAGGTGTTGAAATTTCCAGACCACCAACCTTCCAACATATAGGACATGATGTACGGGACCGTTCTGTGCTCATCAGGAGGCCAGCATTCACACTACTTCAAAGCCCTGCTCACGAACACGCTCCGGAGCGAGCAGAAGGCCGCAGAGGTGGTCTAATTAGATGTGACGTTCAATAAAGCGACTCCAATCGGCTTGGCGTTAAAACTCAGAGCCAAGGGTCTGATACCATCTGTACTTCGGGCCACAGAGCAAATGGTTGCAGGCTTCACGAAGACAACAGGCTGTCTAACCTCTTCTATCTCCCTCGCTGCTGAAAAAGAAGGCTATAGTCCAAACAGGGAAGTAATGCAGCCTTTGACTTTGGGATTTCTGACTTCCAATTAGAAAAAAAAAATGCCCCATCAACTTGGAATTTCTACTCTGAAACTTGGGAAAGCGTTCTCAAGCCCAAGTTCAGCACATGGAATCAGATCAACATGGCTGCTCACACGTTCAACAGGAAATACAGTACCACTTTGTTAGTTTTAAATAAGATTAGACCATTTACATTTATTCATTTAGCAGACGCTTTTAAAGCGACTTACAAATGAGACACACTCACACACCAATGGTAGCAGAGCTGCATGCAAGGTGCTAGCTTGCCATCGGGGGCAACTTAGGGTTCAGTGTCTTGCCCAAGGACACTTCAGCATGGGATCACCCGGGCCGGGATTCGAACCATCAACCCTACGATTAGTGGACAATCCGCTCTACCGACTGAGCCACAGCCGCCCATGGTGGACATGGTGGCGTTGTGGTTAGCACGTTTGCCTCACACCCCTAAGGTTTGGGTTTTGAATCCTGTTTCTGCCCTGTGCTCTCAAACTTTGAATGTGTGAGATTGTGTCCTGCGATGGATTGGCACCCTGTCCAGGTTGCCCCTCGCCTTGTGCCCCGAGCTCCCTGGGACAGGCTCCAGGCTCCCCCACAACCCTGTCGAGGATAAGCTAGATGGATGGATAGAAGATTGTACCACAGAGATGTTGAGTTTTTGACAGTTTATATGAAACTTACTCATTCCAAATCACCTCTATGAGACGTTTATTTCTCATTTATTGAAAGAGTCTCCGGTATCATTCCCTTTGTAACACTCAGAGGTAAAACTGTCCGTTCAAGGTTTCTGGCACGGTAAAGTCCACAGGATAGAAGACGTTCTGGTTTCTTGTTAACACACTACATTTTCTGTCTCATTAACTTTAAGAGAGGTCTGGTGAGGGAACGTGATAAGTGATAACATGAACATGGACATTCCACGACATTAAATGGAACTGTAAATGGATATGTACGTGTATGGATGTGTGATGTTTAATTCGTTATTAAATAAAAAACAATTGGTAAAGTTGGAAAACTGACATGGCATAAAAGGAATTAACACACTTGGGAATGTTATGGGAAAATGATCACGTCCGGGTAACGGTTTCTTCGACATGGATTCTTTTCCAGCACATTTCAAAGTGTTTTATTCCTAAAATAATACATATTCCTTAAAAAACATATTTTATTCTGCTGCAGTATTTGCGATGCCTACGATAGCAGTGTTCTTGAGAAACTGTCTGGGTTGTTGTTTGTGTCAAATTTGTCATAAATAGCATAACAATATTGTTACAGGATTTCCCCACAGGAATGAGGTAAAACTTGGGGGAGGAGCTTAACCCTGCCCCATATGTCGTAACCAAAATGCAAAGAAACAAAAAAATTCCATCCATCCATCCATCCATCTTCAACCGCTTACTCCTTTTCAGGGTCACGGGGGAACCTGGAGTCTATCCCAGGAAGCATCGGGCACAAGGCGGGGTACACCCTGGACAGGGTGCCAGTCCATCGCAGGGCACAATTACATAAACACTCACACACCCATTCATACACTACGGACACTTTAGACACGCCAATCAGACTACCATGCATGTGTTTGGACTAGGGGAGGAAACCGGAGAACCCGGAGGAAACCCCCGACACACGGGGAGAACATGCAAACTCCACACACACATGGCCCTGGCGGGACTCGAACCCCGGACCTTGGAGGTGTGAGGCGGACGTGCTACCCACTAAGCCACTGTGCGCAAATTCCAATGCAAGGAAAAAATACACACTTGTTTGGCCATTAATTTGCCTGAAGGTCCCCAAGAGTGCACAGTCTTGTAAAAAGTGCCAAAAAGAGTTAGAATTAATCTCTGAGGTCTAACAGGACTGTTTAGTTTTAAAAACATACAGTTCAGTTTTAGTCGTGACCAGTTTCGCCTGGTCTTAATGCTAAACAAACCTTCCATCTGAAAAGAAATAAATCTAGAGGGTTATAAGTCATCTCCACATGTCACATCCAGAACAAACTATTTTCATTTCTTTTTTTTAAAAAAAAATAAAACGTTTCTATAGACACGAAGAATATGTACATCCTCCTCGCTACAAGCAGCTTTCTGGCAGTCTCTATCAGCACCATATGGGAGAAGCATTAGCATCGACACAAATCACACAACGCTCCACTGCACCACTCTCTGACCTTGGATGCTCCTCAGATCAGGGATTTAACCACACTGAGGGTAAAGTAAGAGCCCTCTGGTGCCCCACTGGGGTTTCGCCCCTCACTCTAATTCCATTTTCTAAGCATATTAGTGACAGAGTGGTTGGTTTTTCTATTCATTATGGTTCCTGTGTGCAACTTGGACTTCACACAGGAGGGGGAATAATCTCTACCAAGACAAAGTGAGCTGGCTTGCAGCACTTTTCATGCCAGAGTTGTGCTCTTAAACGCTCTTATGGGATGGGATATCTGCTAAAACGATGTTATTAAAACAAGCCACACTTTTTCACTCAGAGTCCATGCAGAGCATTTTAAGCTTCCTGATCTGGGCTTGGTTTCCCCAGAAGCGCTGAGCAAGACTGACCGTGAATACACTCTCTCTAGCAGATGAGATGATTTGAACTTCACAATGCTTTTGGGAAACTTTTGGGAATCTCTTTAGTTGTTTTGTTTTTTCCTAGCAATGCAATTCTAATGTTTCATCCATCCATCCATCCATCTTCAACCACTTACTCCTTTTCAGGGTCACGGGGAACCTGGAGCCTATCCCAGGAGGCATCGGGCACAAGGGGGGTACACCCTGGACAGGGTGCCAGTCCATCACAGGGCACAATCACACTCACATTCATAGACTACAGACACTTTAGACACGCCCATCAGCCTACCATGCATGTCTTTGGACTGGGGGAGGAAACCGGAGTACCCCCGACACAAAACACCCAATATATCCCATGTTCATCTCAATAATCAGTAACGTAAACAATATTCTCACGAATACATAAAACTCGGTCATCTTTGGTGATTCTTCTAGTAGGTGTAAGAGTAGATAAGAAATGAAGGTCATGTGACTGCAAATAATTCTTTTATTTTTTTGGTAAAAGTCAAATTGAACGCATTAGCACACTCGAGCAGAAAATAACCAGAATATAAATCAATGTAAACAGTTAATATCAAAAAATCCTATTGGAGTTTCAGTTTATCTTGCAGGATCTTATTTGATTCTTAGAATCTTATTGGACATTGTGATTTCAGTTTGTGGATCTGCTACACACACACACACACACACACACACGATTTTGCTCATAATGATTTACGAGGACGTTCACGAGTGCATTCGCTGTTCACTTTTCTTTGTAATAATCTCTTGTGAACACTAAGCTCTGATTATTAGCATGTTAGCATCGCTAGCCAAAAGATAGGCCATTCAGCGGCTTGACAGCCGAGATACAATTCTATAAACATGCACAATTCTACTCCGTGATTTACGAGAATATTCACAATTGCATTATTTGTTGTTGTTTTTCTTTGTAATGAAACAAAAAAAAACACCACATCTATTGATTCTTTATGTAAAGCCAGGCAGTCCATCCATCCATCCATCTTCAACCGCTTACTCCTTTTCAGGGTCACGGGGAACCTGGAGCCTATCCCAGGGAGCATCAGGCACATGGCGGGGTACACCCTGGACAGAGTGCCAGTCCATCACAGGGCACAATCACATACAGTGGTGTGAAAAAGTGTTTGCCCCCTTCCTCATTTCCTGTTCCTTTGCATGTTTGTCACACTTACGTGTTTCG
>JAFFST010051889.1:19932-34000 GCA_022414735.1 Noturus placidus
TGTGTGAGTGTGTCTCATTTGTAAGTCGCTTTGGATAAAAGCGTCTGATAAATGAATAAATGTAACTGTATATATCTTCCTGCCATATAATAGAAAGCTTAATACTTTCCTGAATGGTCGTACAGTAGCAGATCTTTGTGCTTCAGTTCAGTTCAACTTCTCCCTGCTGGAAAAAAACTCAATCGAATCCCTCACTGAATTAGTAATGGTTATAATGGGGATTATATTGCTTTCAATCGAAGCTGTAATGGTCTCTACTGGTAATTTGTTGCTTTCTTTAGGTGCCATTGTTATGTCTAGTGGATCCCATTAAGGAGCAATAATGGTAAAGGTTTTAAGGGTTCGCTAATGGTTTGTAATGGTATTTGTTGTGGAAACCATTAACATTACTGTGATGATTTCTATAGTTTTATTTATTTATTATTATTATTTTTTTTCTTCAGCAGGGCTTCCTTCCTGAGTGCTCCTGGTTTATATTCAATAAAATCTCAAATAAAAAAGGAGAGTGAGATAGTGGAGTAGAGCGTGTAACAAGGCGTGGTCATACTGTAGGTCTGCTGTTGGTTTTAGACTTCACGTGATGTTGTTTGACATCCATGAACACAGTTTTATGTTGATGAGTAGCGCGGTGAGTCATCCACACTAGATATCAGCGTGTGATTGGGGATTCTGATAAACAAATGAAGCTCTTGCTTCCTAATCCTGTCAGGAATGTGTCCGATTCCATCCCAAACCTTAATAATGTCTCAGTCACACCCTGTGGAATCTCTGGATTATTAATGATTCAGATTTTTCTGTTGATAGACAAACCTTTTTTCCACTAAGAAGAATATACTTAGTTTAATTCCGTTCCTCTGTCCAGGTTTTAAAATGTGGAGAAAGATCCAGTACTGTTTGAGCTTTGCCCTCCTGCTGATGATGGCCTTGGCTGACCACCATGAGGGCCACGATCATGGAGAACATTCAGCAGATCACCATCTCCACCATGACAAGAATGAAGCCCACCCCAGTCACGATAGAACAAACTGTTCATCCCGAACACTCTCATCTCAGAACGCTGACTTTGCCTTCACCCTGTACAATAAGCTCTCCCAACAAGCTGACGCTAAAGGCAAAAACATCTTCTTCTCTCCGCTGAGCATCTCACTGGCTCTGTCCACGCTGGCTCTGGGTGCCAAGGATGAGACCCACTCACAAATCTTCAACACTCTGGGCTACAGTTCCCTCACAGAGGATCAGGTCAATGATGCCTTTGAGCACCTGCTGTACATATTGGACCACAAGCAGGGTGTGCAGGTGAAGACAGGAAGCGGTGTGGCTATCCGAGAAGGCTTCAAACCTGTCGATAAGTTTCTGAAGGATCTAAAGCACTTCTATAATGGAGAGGCCTTCTCTGTAGACTTTTCCAAACCTGAAGTTGCTGTTAAAGAGATCAACAAGTTCATCGCCAAGAAGACCAAGGACACCATCACTGACATGCTCAAGACCCTGGATGCAGATACCGTCATTGTGCTCCTCAACTACATCTATTTCAGAGGTATGTTCCTGCAAAGGAAATTCTACTTTCTTAGATCAGTTACTGCATAAATAGCAAATCTTAAACCTTTGAATCTTCTTAGGTAATTGGGAGAAGCCCTTTGAAGAAAAACTAACTCACAAAGCTGACTTCCACGTGGATGAGAACACCAAGGTGACTGTGGACTTCATGAAAAGAACCGGACGCTATGACTTCTACCAGGATTGGGATAACTTCACCTCTGTCATCCAGCTGCCCTACAAAGGCAACACCTCCCTGTTGATCGTTCTGCCTAATGAGGGAAAACTGGAGGAGGTGGAGAAACACCTCAGCAAGGAAGGCCTGAAATACTGGCATGACAAACTGCACAGAAAGTAAATATATATATATATTCTCCAAACTCTCTAATATATTACACCATTCTCTAATAACATTTCTATTCTTCAGCTCTGTGGAACTGCACCTGCCCAAGTTCTCCATCTCTGCCTCCTCCTGCCTTGGGGGCATCCTGAAGGAACTCGGTGTAGTTGATGCGTTCTCTGACAAGGCAGACCTCTCAAGGATAAGTGAGGAGACCAAACTGAAGGTTTCCAAGGTAGGTCAAGAAATCAGAGGGTTAATCCTTCTACAAGAGTTTTTGACAAGACCTCTCATGCATGTGTGAAACTTCTCCATAGGTTCTCCACCAGGCAGTCCTCACGGTCGATGAGAAAGGAACTGAAGCAGCTGCTGTTACCACTATAGAGATCATGCCCATGTCTCTGCCAGACACCATTAAACTCAACAGACCCTTCCTGGTCTTCATCTTGGAGGACAGCACCAAGAGCATCCTCTTCGTAGGCAAGATCACCAACCCTGCTGAACAGTAGCAGTCAGATCTCATCCAATCTAGAACACGGTATGAGTGAAGAGCAGGAATTTAGCAGTCTGCACTTTATCAGGATTAGATTTACAGACAAACATCACAGCTCCTTTCAGGTGTAGAGTAACGATCACCGTCCAAACCAAACCAGACCCAGAAGATAGAGGTTTTAATTTAAACCTGAATGTTTCCTGTATCTTAATGTTTCTGATGAACACAGAGGACAGATTTAACCACACTTACTAGGATGAATAAACATTTACAAATGAATGCGACTCGTTGTTTGCTTTCGTAATGAAGTTATTATTCGCTTATCTACTTTTGTAGTCCGAGAGATGAAACCCATAAACCCGTATTACTCAATCAAATTTTATTCAAGCGCCTGATCATTAAAAACTACAATATTGACATCATGTCGGTTCTGAAAAATCCTCTAAAACACCACATATCTTTAAAATCGAGGCTTTTATTAATGACCGCTGCACCAAACGCTAATTTTACACGGCACATGACATGAAAGACAGCAAGAGGAAATGAAAGTTTAATCCGGTTTCCTGTAACTGAGTGTGTCTACCCTCGTGTCATGTTCTCCTTCATGTAAACGCTTTAGGAACTGGGTTTCTCTTTCTGAGAGTTGGGATTCTCAGACTGCAGGAAATCGCACAGATCTGTGAACCCTGTATTCCACGTATTTGCAAATAAAACCTGTTCAAATAAGAATGTTTGATTACTGAAACCCTGCTGACATGTTGTGCAAGAACCTTCTGCCTTCCTGTTGTGGTTTCAGAGTGGAGATAGCACATCAGTACTCAGGCTGTGGGCGTGGCCTATGTGCTGCTCGGGCAGCTGCCAAAATAAACAGCGGCATCTCCTGTGGCTTTGCCAGGGATTGATTTGAGCATGAGATGAGGAAATACAGTGAATAAATGATCTGTACAGTTATCCTGTGTGTGTGTGTGTGTGTGTGTGTGTGTGTGTGTGTGCGTAATATAGAAATAAAATGTCATAACATTAAAACCACCTGCAGAATATTGTGTAGGTTCCCTTTGTGCCGCCAAACAGATCATTTAAGTCCTGTAAGTTGCGAGGTGAGGCCTCTGTGGATCGGACTTGTTTGTCCAGAACATCTCATAGATGCTGGATCGGATTGAGATCTGGGGAATTTGGAGGTCGAGTCAAGACCTTGAACTCTTTATGTTCCTTAAACTGTTCCTGAACAATGTTTGCATTATCCTGCTGAAAGAGGACACTGATATTAGTGAACACCGTTACTATGAAGAAGTGTTTAGGTAGGTGGTACGTATCAAAATAACACCCACATGAATACCAGGACCTGAGGTTTCCCAGCGGAACATTACCCAGAGCATCACACTGTCTCCAGCTGCTCACATTCTTCCCATAGTGCATCCTGGAGTCATCTCTTCTCCAGGTAAATGACACACACACACACACACACACACACACACACACCCAGCCTCCACATGACCAGGCCACCTTCTTCCATTGCTCCATGGTCCAGGTCTGGCGCTCACGTGCCCATTGTAGGAGATTTGGGTGGTGTACAGGGGGTCAGCGTGGGCGCACTGACCGCTCTGCAGCTACACAGATCCACACGCAGCAAGCTGAGATGCTCTGTGTGTTCTGACTCCTTTGTATATAGCGCTTTTATCCAAAGTGCTTTACACTGTGTCTCATTCACCCATTCACACACACACTCACACACACACACCAATGGGAGCAGAGCTGCATGTACGACACTAACTTGTCATCAGGAGCAACTTGGGTTCAGTGTCTTGCCCAAGCACACTTCGGTATGTGGAGTCATGTGAGCCGGGAATCGAACCTCCAACCCTACGATTAGTGGATTAGTGGACACCCCGCTCTACCATCTGACCCACATCCTTTGTGCTACAGTAGATCTTCTGTGGGATCGGACAAGACGAGCTAGTCTTCACTCCCCATGCTCCTCAGTGAGCATAAAACTGCATTCTTAAGTTTGTGTGTTTATTTATTTATTTATATTAGCATTTTTGTCTCCTTCGTGTCAGATATCTGTTTTTGACATTAATATTCCAACACGCATTGATATCAAATTTAAAAGAAATTCTGCTACTTATATTTAGTTTCTTTTCAGAAATTCTTTTCAAATTTGATGTCAACACCATTAGCATATTAACCGTCCTATCAGATGCCTTTAATTAGTTTTAAATGATCGCCTGCTTGCTGGTCGTGGAGAGAAGAACACACAACACACTGCACACTGGGAAAGAAAGAAATTCACAGCATCTTTATCATTGGTGTCGAATACAACAATAAAGGCATTAAACAAACTGTGTTGAAATAAAATGTTAACTAAAACCCACAGCTAGGCAATCATTAGCCAATGATCTCGCAGTGTCATGTTAGTCATGTGACATATTGAGCTGATTATCCCCTTTGAAAGCACTGGAATTATTATTATGATTATGGTTATATGTAAAGCCCTGAGTTTTTATCTGTGACTTGGGAACACACAGGAAGAAAAAGGTGAGTGAGTTTGTTCAGCCTACAGTTTATATGGGGAAGTTAGGGGTCAGTACGCAGGTGAACACGTACTTTAACAGGAGAAACACATCATTTGAAAACTACAAAAACAGAGTATCAGTGAGAGAAAACACTCAAAGCAAGGACTCAGAAAACAAGGATCCAGCACAGGGTTGGTTCTGATCATTTGGGCGTCCAAAGTGGTAACTTCCTCAGAGCATGCTGTGTCGGGACTGTTCGTTTCTGTACACGTTCATTTCTCATCTCACTTTCAGCTCATTCTGCTTCTTTGACTTTTTGCATGTTTTGGTGGTTAGTTAGAGAGAGAGAGAGAGAGAGAGAGAGAGAGAGAGAGACAGACAAACAGATAGATAGATAGAGAGACAGAGAGAGACAGATAGATAGATAGATAGATAGAGAGATAGACAGACAGAGAGAGATAGACAGACAGACAGACAGACAGACAAACAGATAGATAGATAGATAGATAGATAGAGAGACAGACAAACAGATAGATAGATAGAGAGACAGATAGAGAGACAGATAGATAGACAGACAGACAGACAGAGAGAGAGATAGATAGATAGACAGACAGACAGAGAGATAGATAGACAGAGACAGATAGATAGATAGATAGATAGATAGATAGATAGATAGATAGATAGATAGATAGATAGACAAACATAGATAAATAGAGAGACAGATAGACAGATAGAGAGACAGATAGAGAGACAGATACATAGACAGACAAACAGATAGACAGACAGACAGATAGAGAGACAGACAGAGAGAGATAGATAGACAGATAGATAGATAGACAGATAGATAGATACGTACGTACGTACTCAGTTACTTTATTGATCCCCCAGGGGGAAATTCTGGAAAGCAGTTCACTGCCGCCGGTGCGTTTAAATAACTGAACCATATCCATAGGATAGAATGAAAAGCACTCCTAAAAGTGTGTAATCCTAAAACTAAGTGTGCAAAGTAAAAATAAACAAAGACAAAAACACGGCGCTGCATGGATTGCTGCCACTCTCGAGAGCTGATGGTGATTGAGGTTTTGAGGAGATTATCTTTTAAAGCCTGTTCATTTTTCTTCCAGTGTTTTGGTCTCTTCTATTTTTTTTTTTTTGTATATCTATTTTATAACTCTTAGAGCCCCCTGGTGGTCTGGAGGACCTAAACTACTGTTTATAAGAAGAAACTGCTCTGCTCAAGCATAAATAACAAGAGCAGCAAGGGCAAATATACTAACTACTGCGAGTAAACAAGGTACTTGATTAGGAAAACCGTCCACTGAGTCCAGGCTGGAGCTGTGCTCATGATGGGATGTTCACACTGGTGTGTTTCAGGTCCTCTCAACATTTGGTATTAATATAGATTTAAACTTCTGTTATGTTGAATTTTCTTGTCCTTGGTGACAGATAGCGTGAGTAAATCCTTATGCAATGATTTGGCATCATCATGACTCCATTCTCTCTTTTCCAGGCTCCATAAATTACCTTGTTGCTTTTGACAGCTTCAACTTTCTCTGGAGTATAAATATGCTGTGATGTACATCTATAATGCATTTGCCATTCGTTTCCATTAGAAAAAAAAGCTTTCAACAGCAAAGGTGCACATGATTGAGCTGTCGAGCCGCTCATATCACCCAATCAACAGTGCTGTTACAGTATTACTACTTATCATCATAAGCAACATTATCAAAGGGTGAACAAGTGACCAGGAAACGGCTGCAGGAGCAAAACAATGTCCAAAAACATGCATCCGGAGCATAGAGGCTTGTGGGACACAGCCAGGAATCTGAGTTTCATCATAATGTCTCGATCAACACAAAAGATCTGTGGTTAAAGTTGAAGAGGTTGAAGAGGTCAAAACAACACTTAAAGTATAAATGTGACAAGAGCTCTGGACTTTACCACTCGACACAAGCGTACAGTGCCCTACACTAGTATTGGCACCCTTGGTAAATATGAGCAAAGTAGGCTGTGAAAAATTGTTTATATTGTTTAACCTTTTGAACTTTTGTTTAAAAAAAATGGCACCCTTTTAGTCAATACTTTGTGCTAGCTCGCTTTGCCAAGATAACAGCTCTGAGTCTTCTCCTGTAATACCTGATGAGGTTGGAGAATACATGGTGAGGGATCTGAGACCGTTCCTCCATACAGAATCTCTCCAGATCCTTCACATTTCGAGGTCCACACTGGTGGACTCTCCTCTTCAGTTCACTCCACAGGTTTTCTATGGGGTTCAGGTCAGGGGACTGGGATGGTCAGGGCAGGATCTTGATGTTGTGGTCAGTAAATCATTTCTGTGTTGATTTTGATGATGTTTTGGATCATTGTCCTGCTGGAAGATCCAACCACGGCCCGTTTGAATCTTTCTGTCAGAGACAGTCAGGATTTCATTTAATATCTGTTGATATCTGATAGAATCCATGATGCCATGTATCCTAACACAATGTCCAGGTCCTCTGGCAGAAAAACATTAAAGCTCCGCCTCCATATTTAACCGTGGACATGAGGGACTTTTCCATATGTCTACCTCTCTGTGTGCTCCAACACCACCTCTGGTGTTTATTACCAAAAAGCTCTATTCTGGTTTCATCTGACCGTAGAACCCGATCCCATGTGAAGGTCCAGTAGTGTCGGCACACTGAACACTCTCGAGTTTGTTTGTAGATGAGAGTAGAGGCTTTTTTCTTCAAACCCTTCCAAACACCCTGTGGTGATGTAGGAGACTTCAGATTGTAGTTTTGGAGATGTTCTGACCCCAAGACGCAACTAGCTTCTGCAATTCTCCAGATGTGATCCTTGGAGATGTTTGATCCACTCGACCCGTCCTCTTCACAGTGTGTTGAGACGATACAGACACACGTCCAATTCCAGGTCGATTCAGAACATTTCCAGTTGACTGGAACTTCACTATTGCCCTGATGGTGGAAATGGGCATGTTCAATGCTTGTGTTATTTTCTTATAGCCACGCCCCATTGTGTGAAGATCAACAACCTTTTGCTGCACATCACAGCGATATTCCTCTCTCTTACCCATTGTTATGAATGATTAAGAGAATTTGGCCTATGTGTTACCTCATATTTATACCCCTGTGAAACAGGAAGTCATGGCTGAACAACTTCCTGAGTTGTTCAGCCTAGTCACCCGGGTGTCAAAAAAAAATTAAATATCAATGGGAATATATTTTTCTCATATGAATTCAAACGAGTTCCAATAATTGTCGCACAGTTATATTTAACAAAGATATTTTTTTTGGATAAACCTGTGTTGTGTTTTTAATTGTTTGATGTGAATTTATTTTAATAAAAGATCCAAAGGTTAAATAAATAAAGAGCAATTTTAACAGCCTTCTTTGCTCATATTTACCACAGGTGCCAATATTAATGGAGGGCAGTGTATAATGTGGAAAAACACGGACACACATTCAAAACCACATTGTAAAATGATGCTGTCTGGTCTCTGAATGGAGATGACCGCTGTGGAGTGAGGAGCAGAACAGTGTGGAGACTGATAATAAAACAAAGTGAAAATAATTTACAAACACATGATCAAATATGCAAATTCACAGCACAAGGTATGAATCGGATCAGCAGACGCGATAAACCAACTTTGTTAAAAAGATATATGCTCTTTATTTTTTTTTAAAGCAAAACTGAACTGAAAGAATTCTGCCTGCAGGTTCAGGTTCTGTCCAGATGGATTTCAGCGTCCCAGAAACCCTTAACCTTTGTTTCATCACATCTCTAACACACAGTTGCTATAGCTCACTGCTGCACTATCTGCTCCTGTCCAATAGCGTGCATGCAGATAATGAAGTGCTGCAGAAATCCATGATGATTGATTTGCAAGAATCATCCACAACATTTATTTATTTATTTATTTATTTATTTATTTATTCTTTTTCACTTTTATTAGGACATTGATTGTTTGCATGTCATTTCACCGGAATAAAATAGATATGCTACAGCGAGACCCGTATGCATTTGCTGATATATTTAAAATCAAAGAATGAAGCTAGTTCATTAGACGGTGCTAGGGCTGGCTGTTATTATTCAGTAGGGTTGGTGATCTTGCCCAAGAAGAGGATGTTCTTGACAGCTTCTTCCACAATGAAGACCAGGAAGGGTCTGTTAATTTTGATGGGTAATGGCATAGCCCTCTGTATGATCTCTACAGTGGTGGCACCAGCTGCTTCAGTGCCTTTCTCATCAACACTGAGGACAGCCTTGTGGAGAACCTGTAGAGAAACCAAACACAAGAATAAAGTCAACATAACATATTTGATCAATTAGGAGTTGTCAGAGGTTCCAAGCAGACATCTTTCCTGACAGTTTTATGATAGTTACTGAATAATTATAATAGAGATCAAGGGTTGAAGTGATACAGAGCAGATTTCTCTACGTACTTTGGAAACCTTCAGTTCTATATCCTCACTTATCCCAGAGAAGTTTGCCTTGTCCGAGAATGCATCAATTATACCCAGTTCCTTTAGAGTGTCCCCAAGAGAGACTGAGGCAGAGATGGAGAACTTAGGCACATAAAGTTCCACAGACCTGAAAAAAACCAAGGAATGAGCACAGACACGGAAAATATATTATCAGTAATGATATACAAATCAAATATAAGCATGCTGTGATGGAAAGTCAGATGCATTTTGCATATGTGTGGGACTGCATTACCTTTGGCGGACATTGCCTATCCAGTCCTTGAGCTGATCCTTGCTAATGTTTTTCTCCACTTCCTCCATTTTTCCTTTATTGGGAAGAATGATCAGCATGGAAGCATTGCCATGGTAGGGCAACTTGATAAGGGTTATGTCCTTGGATATGTATATATTGTATTGTTCATCCTTTGCTTTCATCATGTCCACAGTGACCTTCGTGTTCTCGTCCACATAGAAGCTGGCTTTGCGGGTGCCGTCCGCTAGGAAAGGCTTCTCCCACTTACCTTAGAGAGTAGATTAAGGGATTGAGCAAAACTTTGTAATTCATCAAAAGAAACCAAGCTAAAGTAGTTAAAGGCATGTAATGTGTGTTAAATATTGCTAAGGTGCTGACGCTACCTTTGAAATAGATGTAGTTGATGAGCACCATGATGGTTTCTGGTTCCAGGCTCTCGATCATGTCCGTGATGGTGTCCTTGGTCTTCTTGGCAATGAATTTGTTGACCTCTTCGACAGCAACTTCAGGTTTGGAAAAGTCCACACTAAAAGCCTCTGCATGGTAGAAGTGCTGAAGATCCTTCAGAAACTTGTCAACAGGTTTGAAGCCTTCCTGGACAGCCAGACCACCTCCTATCTCCAGCAGCCTGGCCTCCTGGCTGTGGCCCAGTATCTGCAGCAGGTGCTCATAGGCCTGATTGACCTGATCCTCAGTAAAGGAACTGTAGCCCAAAGTGTTGAAGATTTCTGACTGGGTCTCACCCTTGGCACCCAGAGCCAGCATGGATAGAGCCAGTGAGATGCTCAGAGGAGAGAAGAAAATGTTTTTTCCTTTGGTATCAGCATGGCTGGAGAGTTTATTGTACAGGGTGAAGGCAAAGGTAAAGTTGGTATTGATAGGTGTGAGACCTTGGCATGGTGATTCTCCATGGTCATCGGCTGAATGTTCTGTGTGATTGTGGCCCTCATGGTCACCCAAGGCCGACATCACCAGGAGGGCAAACGTCAAACAGCACTGGATCTTTAGCAACATTGTATCACCTGGACAGTAATATAAAATAGAAAAAGTTAAAAATTGAGTAGAGGTCCACTACATTTTCTGTGGAACACGTGGAGCTGACCAAGACCATGACCTCACGTGTGCAGCCTAAAATAAGCCCCTGTTGCATCCTATTCATCCTCTGGCAACCCAAGTGACCCAGGTTGCCAGTTATCCACTCAGTCATAGAACCATGTGACATACAAAAACCTTCAATTTTATTTCCTTTTATTCTGACCTGCGAGGGCAGTTTCCTTTGGAACTTGTGCAGGTCATGTATCGAAACTCCATGTTGTTAATTCACAAAAGTCTGCAAGTGACATTCCTCTTAGTGCAGGGGTATCAAAACTTTCTTTCACAGGGGTCCAGATTAGACCTCATCAGAATACCCAAAATACCCAGAGCCACATGACACCCCCCCCCCCACTTTCATAGACCAAAAGTAATTAGACAATTAATCACTCGTGAATTAAATAGTCATATTTGATACTTGTTTGCAACTCCACTTTAGTTAAGGAGTCTTTCAAGAACTCACAAAAAGGTTTTCCATGATTAGTTTCCAGTTCTTTTGAAACCTCTACTTCTCATTATTACCTTTGTGCTTTTTGTCTCCAGCCATGAGTAACGATCCTGCAGTAATTAAATTGTAGGCGTAATCAGAGTAAAAAGGCTCTTGAATGTTATCTAACTGTGTGAACACAGTCTGCTTCCACCGTCAGGTGAAATGAAAAATGGCACCTATTATACATTCTAAGAGAGAAGCCACGGGCTAACGAACATCTGTCCACAAGCCGCGTTTGGCCCTGGGGCTGGACACCTCTGTCTTAGTGTCACCCAAGAGCTAGCCATAGTGTTGGTCAAATGGCATTTAATTTAAGAAGGCATCTCTTAATCTGCATTTAATTATGCGTGTGCATTTACATCCCTTATCCAATAGGCTAACCTGTCTCTAGAAAGCATAGCCCTGTTACGGTGCTCCCCAAAGCACAGTAACTTCTGGTCAGTGAGCTGCCAGCCGTCCAACACTTTTAAATAGCTTTGTCAGTGAGGTCACATCCTCACACGATTTGAACATAACACACTTTTACAACCTCAGAATGCCACTCGGGTGCTTGTTCATCTTGAGACTGGACTAATGCAACTTCTTCTGGTCTTCCCAAGGTCTCACACACCACCCCATTACTATACTCTCTCCCTCTCCTCAGGCTTCCTGATACTACCAGGGACATGCGATATAAAACACTTACGCTTTCCTACAAAGGAAAAAAAAACAAAACAGACCACCGACCTTAAAGCACTTATCACACCGCACTGCACCACACCCACTCTGATCCTCAAACACAGCTTGACTCAATCCACTACCTCTCAAGGTTCAAATACAACATGCATCACGATTCTTCTCTGTCCACCCCCAGGTGGTATAAAGAACTTTCCATGCTCTCCAAAGACCTACGTCTTCATTGGTCACTATACTAATCTTCCCCTGACAAGGCTTTAGCTTGATGGTAATCCCTGACCTACTGAACTAGCATGAGGATGTGAGAGAGAGAGACAGACTACATAACACTTCGTTAAGTGCTCTGGATAAGGGCATCTGCTAAATGCTGTATACGTAAATACGAGCTCACACTAGTCACTCTGGTCTTGTGACATTCTCAGCAACAAGAACAGATCAGATGATGGGTTTATAAATATACTGTGAAATCAATACCGTAAGCATGAACACCGTGTGACATATTTGAACTCCAGCCACCAGTTCAGACAAAATGTGCTGACTGATTATCTTTACTCATCATCTCAATCATCTCAATCATCTTACTCATTATCTCAATCAACTCAATCATCTCAATCATCTCAAACATCTCAAACATCTCAATCATCATCTTACTCATCTCAATCATCTCAATCATCTCAATCATCATACTCATCATCTCAATCATCTCAATCATCTTACTCATCTTACTCATCATCTCAATCATCATCTCAATCATCTTACTCATCTTACTCATCATCTCAATCATCATCTCAATCACCTCTCTCATCTTACTCATCATCTCAATGATCTCAATCATCTCAATCATCATCTCAATCATCTTACTCATCTTACTCATCATCTCAATCATCATCTCAATCATCTCAATCATCTCAATCATCTTACTCACCATCTCAATCATCTCAATCATCTTACTCACCATCTCAATCATTTCAATCATCTCAATCATCATACTCAGCATCTCAATCATCTCAACCATCTCAATCATCTTTCTCACCATCTCAATCATCTCAATCATCTCAATCATCTTACTCACCATCTCAATCATCTCAATCATCTCAATCATCTTTCTCACCATCTCAATCATCTCAATCATCTTACTCACCATCTCAATCATCTCAATCATCTCAATCATCTTACTCACCATCTCAATCATCTCAATCATCTTACTCAGCATCTCAATCATCTCAATCATCTCAATCATCTTACTCACCATCTCAATCATCTCAATCATCTTACTCATCATCTCAATCATCTCAATCATCTTACTCACCATCTCAATCATCTCAATCATCTTTCTCACCATCTCAATCATCTCAATCATCTCAATCATCTCAATCATCTGTCTCACCATCTCAATCATTTCAATCATCTCAATCATCTTTCTCACCATCTCAATCATCTCAATCATCTTACTCACCATCTCAATCATCTCAATCATCTTACTCACCATCTCAATCATCTCAATCATCTTACTCACCATCTCAATCATCTCAATCATCTCAATCATCTTTCTCACCATCTCAATCATCTCAATCATCTCAATCATCTTTCTCACCATCTCAATCATTTCAATCATCTTACTCACCATCTCAATCATCTCAATCATCTTACTCACAATCTCAATCATCTCAATCATCTCAATCATCTTAGTCATCATCTCACCATCCCAATCATCTCAATCATCTTACTCACCATCTCAATCATCTCAATCATCTTACTCACCATCTCAATCATTTCAATCATCTTACTCATCTTACTCATCATCTCAATCATCATCTCAATCATCTTACTCATCTTACTCATCATCTCAATCATCAACTCAATCATCTCAATCATCTCAATCATCTTACTCACCATCTCAATCATCTCAATCATCTCAATCATCTTACTCACCATCTCAATCATTTCAATCATCTTACTCACCATCTCAATATCTTAGTCATCATACTCACCATCTCAATCATCTCAATCATCTTACTCACCATCTCAATCATCTCAATCATCTCAATCATCTTACTCACCATCTCAATCATCTCAATCATCTCAATCATCTTACTCACCATCTCAATCATCTCAATCATCTTTCTCACCATCTCAATCATCTCAATCATCTCAATCATCTCAATCATCTTACTCACCATCTCAATCATCTCAATCATCTCAATCACTTTCTC
>JAFFST010051891.1:0-11140 GCA_022414735.1 Noturus placidus
TGTATATATATATATATGTATATATATGTACTGTTTTGTGAACGTGCAAGTAAGTCAATACTCACTTGACTATGCTGATAAACTCGTCTGTTTTTCTATGAATAAAAATAAACAAATCGTTATGGCAGACAGCACAAATATATTCCAAAGTTGTCTTCCAATCAGAGGAGTGTGTATTGTACTAGTGTGTGACGGAGCAATGAGCCGCAGTCGTAAGATTTAAAAACATTTGGGCTTTAGATTAGGTAACCTCTTCTCGATATGAGGGCTGTGATGGTGTTAAACTTACTTCACACCTATGCCTAAACATTTGCATGTCTCTAGCAGCCACCAGATTTCTCTGTGTTGTCCGTGTCCGATGCTTAGTTACCTAAAGTTAATTCACAACAAGCATACAATCTGAATTGATAACAAAACTGAAATGTGAACGAGTTCAAGGAATCTTTTTGTTGGTCAGACAAATACAAACTCTCATTATCATTGCTAAAAGTACTCATAATAGCACCTGCTAGCTCAAGCGCATTATTTTTTTTAATAGGTTTATAATCAGTAAATTATACTTGGGCTATATCTATAATTTATAAGATATACTGTATATAGGTCTATAAAAAGTTAAAAATAAGAGCTATTATAATTGAGTGTGACAGGACACTTAATTTGATCAGGTATATGAATTAGTATTATTTATTATTTCATTTATTAATTGATCAATAATATTTTTTCTGATTTATTGACATAAACAGAAATCTTTTTCAGCTCCAGTCTTATACAAAAATCAATAGCCTGATAGAAAAGTCACATGAATTTCGCAAACTGTTCCTATGCAGTACATGTGGTTTTATTTTTCCAAAGTTGATTAGTTTTCAAATGGTTTTATAGTTTTAGATTTCCACATGGTGTGTATACACACACATACACTCACACCGCCCACTTTAATAGGAACACCAGTACACCTGCTCATTTTATGCTGCAGCAGTACAATGCATAAAATCTTGCAGATACAGTTTAAAAGCTGTATCTGCTGTTCAATGCACCTTCACAGGTTTTGCATTTGGGATTACATTTTACTCATATTAACACGCAAAAACAAAAAACAAACCACATGATCACACCTGAAATGAGAGATTTGCATTAAAGCACAGGTTCAAATTCCAGTCCTACTTGTTCTGGAACACACCTTGTGTGCAAATTCGCTCTCTGCTTTACTTTCTCTTTAGACAGTGTCTAATGATAGAGTTCTGTTTACTCTTCCGCTTACTCGTCTGTTTACTCTAAGCTTACTATTAAAAAAACAAAACTTCTATAACTGCTACAAAATAAATAAGTCTAGCCAACACTTTTATAACATTTCTCCATGCGATTGTGAGCAATATTAGATCAAACATGACTAAATATATAAAATAAATAGAATAAACAAGTAAACATTACTCTACCCTCATCATGCTAAACTTCCGTTCTTCATACTCATCGTCCCATGTGGAGTCATATTCGTTTTCAGGGTCCTCCATGACACTTCCTTCACAACCCATTTTACAATCCCAGTACAACATAGATCTGTACTGATAGAGTTTGAGAATTAACTCAAACGAGAAGTGAACTCACAGTGCTGTAACACCAGCTGCTCACCATACTAGACCACACCCTCTTTAAAAAGTCAAGCCTTACCTTTAAGGTTAATGAATAACATGCATTAAATACACATTAAACAGCCACATAGAGTAAGCCTCATGGACTGAAATGACTGGTCAATACTGTAAATTATTTATTTTATATAATTATAGAATATACAGTAGGCTCCAACTCTCTTAGGGGTTTATTTTTATTTTGCAAAATGTACTGTTTTGTAAAGTGCTGGCAACAGGAAAGATGATCATGAATAAGTGAATAAGTCAATAAAGGAATAAATAATACTTAGATAGTTGGACAGAAAAACAAATAAATAAAAAAAATATATTTTATTTATTCAGCTTTTTATCACACACACACACACACAGTGGAGCTGAAAAGTCTGAGACCATAGTAAAAATGCTTAAATCTTTTCTAATTTAGCGCAACAAATTTCATTGAGACATGAAAAGTAGAATCTTTGAAATACTGAAAATTTCAGTGTTTCTTCATATTTGGTCTGTCATCCCCCAGCCCCCAAAGACTTTTTGTTTTGTTTTTTTTGTTAATCAGTTCCTCCAATATTTTGCAATCATGTGTGTTGAACATGAGTACAGCTATAAGGTCTCATTTACCAACAAAAATCACTGTAAAAGACTCTGCAGAACAATTTCATGCAATTGCAATTTTGCCAATTCAAGTAGTTTTCCATAAAAAAAGCACAAAAACTCAACAAAACACAAAATTCTTTTAAAAAGTAAAAAAAAAAATCAAGCTATTTTTTTGGCCGCAACAATCATAAAATACACAGCAAAATCCTGCATTGACTGTTTGAAGACATTCTGCACTCATTAGCATTTAATATTAGCATTTGACAAGTTTGTTAAACTTATGATCCATTTTGGATCTAATCCATCAGAGTGTTCAGTAGAAGATAAAATCTGTCTGAACTTTTTTATAAAACAGGCAACATGGTCAATATCACACATTTGCTTACATTTAAATAGGGACCTAGAAATGGTGCAGAATCTTGAATATTAAATATTCAAATGATTTAACTTTGTTTTAAATATTTCAAAATGTGGCTAGACTCAGTGTAACTATATTTCTTTGTTTGAATGCATTCTCATCTAATCTTGAGCTTTGTTGAATTCGTTGCTTTGTTTCCTCATACTTAGCTTGTTTCTTCGTTGCTTTCATTGTTTTGTTTCCTCATACATTCATGCGTGCTCTATTACATCACAGTTTGATAAGGAAGAAATCAATTCATTTCGCAGTTATGATTTTCTCTCATGAACAATTTCAATGATGTCTTGAATGAAAGTACAGTTGCAGGGCATAACATGTTAAAAATGCACAGTCACATGTTTTTGACATGTGAGCACATATACATGTGAAATGTACAGTATGTCTTTTTCACTTTTGGAGCAGATTAGTGAGGCATGCATGCATAACACTCAAACACTAGTTCAGGTTTTCTCAGTGAGCAATTTACAGTAGCAGGTTGTTAAAGCAGCTCAGTTTCCTGCATTTTTCAGACAAGAGATTATAGAACTGGTGATTTAGGTAGTTTAGTTTAATATTGAACTGACAAGTGCTCTCAAATGAAGCCATTTTCACCATTACGCAATAGGGAAGTGAAAGAAAAAACTGACAGAGGGGATCAGAAAATCCAGCAGGCTTGTAACAGTGGTTATATCCAAATGTCTTGTGTTTACTAATGGTGCCACCCATTTTATCAACTAGTAGCAGCTGTGGCAAGTTTGTTTAAGCAGTGTAACTATATTTCTATATTAGAATGCATTGTACTGTAATCCTGAGCTGTGTAGCTTTTATTGTTTTGTTTCCTCATACTTTGCACCGTTTATGGTTTTGACCTTGTTTCCCTCTTTTGAAATGTAACTCACCCGAGGTGTTCATGCTTGCTCACTTACTGCACGGTTTGATAAGTAAGAAATAAAAAAAAAAAACCTTGGGGCATACTGTTATAGGAAAGTAATTAACAGCAATAACAAACAAAAAAACACTGCTTGTCATGTTAGAAAGTAACTAGAAAGTGTATCTGTCTTGAGGACTTTCCCATGATGGAAAACTTACTGAGATACAATGCACTGACACTGGAGACTCCTTCCATAAATGTTAAATGTACATCTCCTTACATAAAGTTTCAGCATGTCAACAATTATACACCACGATTGTAAATCTTTCTAGATGACCATCAAAACACTTCAGTTTCATCTAAAGAAACAGGAGACCACGAGCCAGGTTATAATACAAAGAAATACTTTACTGCATGCATGAAGACAACCTGGGCGCTCTATAGTCTAAACAAATGTTGGACACAGCAGGCTTTTTTATACTGATGTGTATGTGCAAGAAGTCACATGCCAGATAATACAAATAATGTACAAGGCTAAAATAGAAGAAAAATATGGGCAATACCTACATAGATCATATTAAAGTGAATCGAGCTTACAATGAATAAATAATGTCTTCATTAAGCATAAAATGGATATAAAGCAGAATATATTTAACAGGAAATATTAAAAATATAAAATTTTTTTTTTAAATATATGGTTTGTTAGACGTACCTTATGTGTCGCCTTCACCATACAAGTCCCTGTGAATGTGCTGTTATTATAGAAACAATAACATTTAGAGCAAGTGCACTATTTTAAACCTGTGCTTTGAGTTACAGTCGGTTCTACTGACAGAACTGTTGTCATAGAAAATTAATCAACACCTTCTGAGCAGTTAGAATTGAGAATTAAACAGTGCTGTGGTATAAAATATAATCAACGCTACATGAAAGTGCATATCGAAGCCCCATGCGTCCTTTCCTCAGTCGTCAATGTAGACAGATACAAGATCGACAAAACTGTGACTTCTCACTTGTAAATTGAACCTGTTTAATTAAAGTCTGTTTAATTAAGTGCAAAGATACCAGTAAGACAAATGAAAAATGGAAGTTATGTAAAACTGGGGAAGGTGTACCATTTTTAATTAAAGGATATTGGAATGATAATTAGTTCAGATGTACCTTGAACATTACACATTACCCGTCATTAGGAAATACAGCAAACAAAGGTTATGGTGCCTTGTGTTGGAAAAGAACATTTGTCTCTCAGTATGTATTAGGTTTTGCAATCTGTAATGAGTGAACAGCTTATTTGTTACCTAATTCCCGTTTCCCAAACTACTGTAACTATCAAAAGTTGAGCTATCATCACTTTATAGCTCTGTGTTTCTGTGGTTTGGGCCTTTAGATTTTCACAGAAAGCTTGACCGTTCACCAAACAAGCCATACGCTGATCAATCATGACATTAAAAAAAACTGACAGTTGAAGTGAATAACATAGATTATCTTATTACAGTGGAACCTGTCAAGGGGTGGGATTTATTAGACAGCAAGTGAACAGTGAGTTCCCGAAGTTGATGTGTTGGAAGCAGGAAAAATTGGCAATAGTAAGGATCTGAGTGACTTTGGTAAGGGCCAAATTGTGATGGCTAGATGACTGGGTCAGAGCCCCTCCAAAACGCCAGGTCTTGTGGGGTGTTCCGGTATACAGTGGTTAGTACCAGGGTTATTGTTGTTATTAAAATATTGCTAGTTTTATTAGATTTTTTTTGTATTTTGGTTAACAATTTCATTTCAATTAGTGGTAATGTTGCATAACTAGTTTTGATCTTTCGTTTTTATCTTTCGTAAATCATTACTTTTAGTTCATATATCGCTTTAGTATCATTTTAGTTTTTAATATCATGGTAACATCATCCTAAAACATCTCAAATTTGACTCTCTTTTCATGCCTACTAATTTTGTCATTAGCGCTCCAATGCTCCTCAATCGCTGCTGTACCAAGGAGATACAGTACACAATATTCTACCATCTACTGGTCATTTATGATTGAGCAACATTGCAGAATCCACTTTGATCAACCTCTGTTCTTAAGTCAGACCACCCAACATTTAAAATGCGAAAATGTAAGTTTTATTCTCTGTAATTGTCATTAGTTTTTGTTTGTATTGCAGGTGGACATTATAGTTGCAATTTAGTTCTTGTTTATTTGGAAACTCACATTTTTATTTTATTTTAAAAATACGAAAATGTTTTTTCACTGATAGTTGTAGTTTTCATGATAGTTTTCCTTGGTTAGTACCTGACAAAAGCAGTCCAAGGAAGGACAACTGGTAAACCAGTGACAAGGTCATGGGCTCCCAAGGCTCATTGATGCGTGTGGGGAGCAAAGGCTAGCCCGTCTGGTTCGATCACACAGAATAGCTAATGTAGCACAAAAATGGTGGATCAGATGAGACTTATTTGTGCCATAAAAGTGGCATGTAGTATTACTTTTAAGGAGTAATCAGGATGTAGTTAAAACAAGTTTGGTTTAGATACTCTGAATATTAAAATGAAAGCAATGTCAGAGATGTATATTTTTATTAACTATTTATTAACTTTTATATTTTATATGTATATTATATTTTTTGAAACTTTTTTGTTGTTCCGGCTGCAATGGCTCCTTTAAAAGATTGAATGTCAGTAATGTCCTTTATTGAATGTCAGTAATTTAATTAGTGTTCTTCTCATGTCTGCATGGGTTTCTTCTGGGTTCGCTGGTTTCCTTACACCACCAAAAACATGGCAGTTTGGAAACTGTCTACTGTAAATTGCCTGATATGAGAGAGTCTGTAAATGTGTGTGAGAGCATGGTGCCTTGTAATCAACTGACGTCTCTTTCAGGGTGAATTCGCATCTCACACCCAGTGTTCCAGGATTAGACTCCGGATCCACGCTGAGCAGATTTTATGAATCTTGTAGTCTGAGCATGTTGTCATATTGAATTCTATGCGCAGGTTCCTACATTACAGCCATGCTTTTAGGTTTGAATTGTGATTTAGACATTTGTGTCTCAGTGCGGATCTTCACTTCCACTCTCTCGCAGCTCTGCCTCTCATGTTTCTTCCCTTTGTTAATGATAACATGTCCACGAAGGAGGTGCTACGGGCGTCTCATAAAAGGGCATCTCTGCCAGTTCTTAGTGCATTAGCTCATGTCATTATCTGTGTGTACAGTCTTCTTTAACAGTTTAGCAGTTTAACAAACTACATGCCTCACATGCAAAATAGTCAGCATCGCTCTGGACAATCAGAATCTCTTTTTCTATATTCAGTCCCTCTAGGATTTTGCGATCGCAGAAATGAACGCAAAATTAAGCAAACTCGGGCAATAATTTTTCAAAATTACCACAGATTTTCCATAGATTTGAGCCAAGATGCATCATCACAACGTGCATTCAGCCAAAGGCCTCATTTACCACCAAACGTCACTTCGAAAGACCGTGCAAAACCATTTTATGCATTTGCAATTTTGCCAATTCAAGAAGTTTCCACAAAAAATTAAAATAAAGCATTTTTGGCCACAACAATCGCAAAAAAACTCCTCGATATCCTGTACGGACTGAATATTGAAGTGGAAATGATTTGAAGTAGCTTTGTATGATATAATGTTAGACTGTTGTTTTGCATTTATACAGTTTTTATTATATAAGTTATCATTAATTTACCAAAGGACTTTTAATTTGATTGAAATAATAAAAGTTGCAGTTTAGACTGTGACTTGGTCAACTGAAGCGATTTTAGCATTATAAAACCACCAAAAACAACAACTCAGGAATGACTGTGTAATCAAACATAATTAAATATTGCACGTGATGAAACTGCAATGAGAGATGTGTGGGCTGTGTAACGCCCTTGGAGGTCTATAAAGCAAACTCGCAACCGAATACACGTTGTTGAGTGGCTCACAATTTCACACACACAAAAAAAGAAGTACTAAATACTATTACAGTTAACAGGAAGTAGCCTTCACCTGCTTGCATGGTCTCATTGGAAAAGTCTTATCTCACTTGAAAAAGTCTTATCATCTCACTTACCACTATAACTCTGTCCACACAACACATCTCTGAGGTTTTATTACTCCTACATTTACATTTATTCATTTAGCAGACGCTTTTATCCAAAGCGACTTACAAATCAGAGCACACTCACACACCAATGGTAGCAGAGCTGCATGCAAGGTGCTAGCTTGCCATCGGGGGCAACTTAGGGTTCAGTGTCTTGCCCAAGGACACTTCGGCATGGGATCACCCGGGCCGGGATTCGAACCACCAACCCTACGATTAGTGGATTAGAGTTTAACCCTTAGAGTCTAAGGGTTAAAGGGTGTCAGACGTACGAACCCTAGGAGGTTCAATCCGGCCCACAGGATGAATTTTGAAAGTGAAAAAATGCATAAAAGTCGTGAACTAGAAATTTTAAATAAAACGCTATTCCAAATTATCCGCTAGGGGTGCACTTTTCTAGTCAGAGTAGAAGACGCGGCACAACTCTGGAACTCAGACCGAACAGCAGATGGCAGCAATGCGCCTTCTGCTGTTTGTTATTACGCTGTGACCAGTTATAATGCACACATGTAAATGATAATCAGAAGCAAAGTGCACATGTTTTCTTAAGAAATCTGAGGTTGTTCATGATGTTTTGTAAAAGGATATTTCATTAAATAAGATTGTACTAATGTACTTGTTCGTCTTTGCACAAAAACAAAGAGAAAAACATGGACTTATTGTTTATTATTTATAGGTAATTATGCTATGATTTTAATGACCCGGCCCACTTGACATCTAATTAGGCTGTTTTTGGCCCCTGAACTAAAATGAGTTAGACAGTCTCAGTCCCCAGTGTCAATATGTATGCAGACGATGAGAAAATGAACGGAGCGCTGCAGCTTTAACTTGATTATCAATGATAATGTTTCTTTGTCAAAGATGGAGCATCTTTAAGATGCGAAAAACTCTTTTATTATCCAAAGAATCAGTAAGGAACCCATTTTCTATCTTTTCATTCAGGGTATATGGCTAAAAGTAAATGGACACCCGGACATCATACCCTTATGTGGTGCTTACCCAAACTGTTGCCATAAAAGTTGGAAGCACACAATTATCTAGAATGTCTTTGTATGCGGTATCATTACAGTTCCCATGCACTGGAACTAAGCGGCCCCAAACATGTTCCAGCATGGCAATGCCCTTATGCACAAAGCGAGCTCCATGAAGACATGATTTGCCAAGGTTGGAATGAAGGAATTCAAGTGGCCTGCAGAGACCCCTTACCCGAACACTTTTAGGATGAATTGTAACGCAGACTGTGTTCTGGCCTCATCACTTCACATCAGTGCCTGACTTCAATAATGCTCTTGTGGCACAGCCATGCTTCAAAACTTAGTGATTTAGTGGAAAGCCTTCCCAGAAGAGTTATTATAATAGGAAAGGGAGGCCAACTCCATGTTAATGGTCTTATGCCACCTTTGGCCGTGTGTGTGTGTGTGCATGCGTGCGCCTGGCACAAGTGTCCACACATTTTGTAGACTTACAGCCCTTAACTAAAATAGATTTATTTGAATTTATCCTGTATGTGTCTAAACAAGATAACCTAAAAATTGTTTTGAAAGTTTGGTCTTGTTACATAGCACTGCTAACAGCTTAGCAGCTTTTAACACTAATGTAAGCTGGTCAGTGAAACTGTAAGGGGTTTATGTGCCATTAAACTTACTTTAGGCTTTGTGTTTGCATCTGAAGGGGTATTTAAAAATTAAAGAAAAAAAAGAAAACATTGTTAGTCACTCTAAACTAAAGAAGACTAAAGAGGAGAGGGAATATCTGGCTTTTTATCAGCACTCAGTTCAAAAGCCTGCATCTCTGGTATGGGGAGCATTATTGCCTCTAGAATGGGCAGCTTGCACATCTTGAAAGGCACCATGAATGCTAAAAGGTATATACAGGTTTTAGACCAACATATGCTTCCATCCAGATTCCATCCCATCTTTACTTCTGAGTAGAGACTCCACCTCTATAAGATACTCTTTTATTTATTTATAACTATAAATAAAAAATTATAAATAAAAATAAGATACTTTTTATATATACCCAATCATGTTACTGACCTGTTGCCAATTATTAGTTGTGAAATGTTCCTCCAGCTGTTTCTTATTAGCAACACTCACATTTCCAGCCTTTTTTTGCCCCCTTCCCAACTTTTTTGAGACCTGTTGTGGCCAGCAAATTCAAAATTGCCTAATTTTACCCTTAAAATGGTACATTACCTCCTTTTAAACATTTGAGGTCCCAACTGCAACAACGACGACAGGGGCCTCAGCGGATGGGGCTTGCCCAGGACCTGGGCAGATTGTCGTGGTCTGCGCTGGCCACTCCTGGTCTGTGAAGACAGACCAGATAGAGATAGATAAACATTTGATATGTTTTCTATATTCTGTTGTGAATAACATATGGGTTTTTAACATATGAGATTTGCAAATCATAGTATTCTGAGTTTCTTTACATTTTACACAGCGCTCCAACTTTTTTGGACTTTGGGTTGTAAATATTACGAGATTATAATTGGACAAACATTTTGTTCAGCAACTTAACTAACAATGCAGTCATCCAGCTGTTACTGAGCATAGCCAGCCAGTATGGTAAGATTAAGGCAAACAATGTTTATTTATTTATTTATTTATTTATTTATTTATTTATTTATTTATTTATTTATGTTTAAATATCAAGTTAAATATTGGTAAATGTAAATACGTCATTCTGTCATAGCATAAAATTTCCACCAGAGGGCGCTGTTTAAAAATAAATTCTTGTTCTGATTTTCAGTTGCAGATTTAATGAAATACTAATGTCCAGGCATTTTTTTCAACATCCAATACTAATCAGCCAACAGTAAAATGTTGTAGCTAATGATATCCTATAGACAAAGATAGATATTATTTCTAATAAGCCAATTCACACTGTATTTAATATTCAGTATGTTTCTGTGTGTTATGAACGGTTATGAATGAATGAATGAATGATGCCTTTATTGTCATTATACACGTACAATGAAATTAGGAGCCACTCCCTTTTTTCTGTGCTAACATGTTCATATAAGACATAAAAGAGATAATATAAGAAGGAATAATAGTAAGAAAAGGGTAGTATAGAATAAGAATATCTATATAGCAGCACGTATAATAATGCCCATGCAGGGACTCTGAAAATTGCACAGTTTGAGACCACGGAGACACCATGTACCTGTAGAGTATCAGTGTATGTGTGTGTTCAGAGTGGTTATGACTTTTGGGAAAAAACTGTTCTTGAATCTGTTTGTCTTTGATCTGATGCATCTGTAACGTCTCCCTGAGGGCAGCAGGTTGAACAGTTTAGAGCCAGGGTGAGAGCGGTCCTTAATGATGGTTTTTCCTCTGCTGAGGCAACGTGAGGTGTAAATATCCATGAGGGAGGGGAGAGAGCAGCCAATGATCTTCTGTGCTGCTCTTATTACTCTCTGAAGCCTCTCCCTGTCTGCTACGGTGCAGCTTCCATACCATACCGTGATGCAGTAGGTCAGCAGGCTTTCAACGGACGAGCGATAGAAAGTCAGCAGCAGATTTGAATCCAGATTGTACTTCCTGAGGATCCTCAGGAAGTGTAGC
>JAFFST010051891.1:20565-34416 GCA_022414735.1 Noturus placidus
TATATATATATATATATATATATATATATAAAAGGCGATTTTAAGATATATTGCAAACGTTGGGATATGGACTGGGGTGGGGGTTATGGAGTGGAAAAATATGTATATCAGAAATGCATGTGCACCACAGTGATTTTTCCATGCAAAGGCTGAGAAAGTGTCTTCCCTGTCCAATTTTTTTGGCTTGTTTCAGGTCTTTTATGTGGTTTAATTTGAGATGTAGTTGGGTTGGAAATTCTGCTGAAATATGGAAAACTCACCTGCTGTATTGAACACAGTTGAACAAAGATATGTATAAAATGACTCAAATCGAAATGCTATACTGTATAGAATAAATCAAGTGTAATAGTCTCTCGATTTAAGGTTGCTTGAGGCTATGTCACATTAATGTTATCCTTCTCCACCAAAATCTATGGTAACAAGCTCCTGCTGCACATTTGCTACATTTGTTTGATTACTAACTTTTTGGAATCTATCGGAATCCCCAAACCTATCTTGTGAATGTTCCTATAGCAAATCCAGTGAAGTCTCTTAGATAACCCTTTGAGACATGAGCGATTGGCATCATTGCAGACCAGTAAGACATATTGTGATGTGATGCAATTTCCCTTTTCAGATCAGCAAACAATGTCTGTGGAAGCCATCTCTCATTTTTTTGCCCTTATCTGCCTCTCTCAGTCTCTCTATTATCTTAAGACACTGTATCTGCACAAACTTTATTTTTTTATACAGAGCTTTGTGTTGTGCTGGCTTTGACATAAAATGTGCTTCTTGTATAATGCTTGGATCGCCATCTGGACCTGTCATTTGTCCTTAGAATGAAGTGACAAGTCAAACAGGTAGACTAGTTCCTCTGCGGTAGCAAAATATATAAATAAATAGATAGAAAAATAGACAAATAATTAAATAAATAAATTGACTCCATGGCTATGCTTCACTGACCACTAGATCCCTGCACACCACCTTGAGAGCCATGGCTCTGGACTAATAATGTTTCATCACCACCACCAATGGGCCATTTGGGTTTATTTCTTTTCTTAATGATAAATAGATTTTCCAAATTCTCAGTGGCAGCCCAATGGCTAATAAACCATGGTATATGTTTTTGTGCAGTAGGTGTGCTAATCAGCTGGTGGCATTAATGTGAAAAATAAGGACATTCACTGAGGTTAATATGGGCATATGCACTGCGAGTGTGTGCTACACTGTGAACAAATGACCTCCCACCATGTAACAGCACTCCTAGCTGCACTTGTGGGAGTCCCTCAGAATGATCCCCCACTGGGTCAATTACCTCTAACAGCTCAAAACGGGGGAGCCAGAAGAGTCATTCTGCTCGACACCACTCTCTCTTTGTGACATTTATTCCTTTATCAGAACTGCTGTTTGTCAGAGTGCCAAAAGAAAAAAAACTTAATGGGTTCTCACACCCATTAACGCTGACTAGCATGATTATATGTTATTAGAGAGCATTTACGTGTTTGTACTTGTATCAAAATATACCTACTGTACCGAGTGCAGTGCAGCATGAGAGATGGCAAAGATGTATAATCTACGTAGGGTGTGAGGAGCTGTCTTTCACATGATCTTGATGCGTAGTTTGCGATATGATATGATGCAAAAACAATATATTTAAACAAGTTAACGAATCGACACATGTCAATTCAGTATTGATCTGATAATGTCTGGATTCCCAATCCAATAGTCCCAATTTGATTCTGTTAAACTTAAGTTTTACATAAAGGGGAAATCTTCAGTACAGAGGGGTTTACACTTTCCTCTTTCTCAGTAACATGACAAGCTGCACTTTTTGTCTTATTAACTTCAAGACAGGCTGTTGAGGGAATGATTGATTATAGCATTTACAGCTGGCCTACAGTATACATGATAACACCAGCTAACCGTGTCACTGCTGTTGGCAGAACGTTAAACATAACTAAAAAAAAACCAAACAAACAATAAAATACAATGTGCCATTCATGAATCATTACAATTCTGTCTATGGGCAGTGAGAACACCCATGAAACAATTTTGGGGGTGACTACACACACACACACACACATACACACACACACACATACACACTAGCTTATCTCAAACATCATACTACACTGAGAAGTTTAGGTGGGATACATCTAATTTATGGTTTGTAGCTATGTGTGGTGACCTGGGAAAACCTTTCACACAGTGAAATGTATTTTTTACTTATTGCTCAGTGGTGTTCATAAAGCTACTGTATACACTTGCCTACATATTCAAATGAAATGAAATAGAAGGACAATTCGGGCGGCTCAGTCGGTAGAGCGGGTTTTCACAAATCCACTAATCGTAGGGTTGGCGGTTCGAATTCCGGCACGGATGACTCCACATGCCGAAGTGTCCTTGGGCAAGACACTGAACCCTAAGTTCCCCCCGATGGCAAGCTAGCACCTTGCATGGGAGCTCTGCTACCATTGGTGTGTGTGTGAATGGGTGAATGAGACACAGTGTAAAGCGCTTTGGATATAAGTGCGCCATTTACCATTTAATAGAAAAGCTATACATTTTTTTTTGTAAGATGGGAAAAAGACAAGGCAATCGTCAACCTTAAAACTTCTCTGACTTTTTCTCACTGTAGCTTGAGATTCCTGTTTTTAGCTGACGGGAGCCGAACCCAATGTGGTCTAGTGCTGGTGTAGCCCATCTACCTCAAGGTTCTGCATTCTGAGATGCTTTTCTGCTTAGCACGGTTGTAAAGAGTGGTTAATTTAATTACCGTAGACTTCCTGTTAGTTTTGACCTTTCTCATTTCACACCATTCTGTCTAAACTGTAGAGCAGGGGTGGGCAATCTTATCCGGAAAAGGGCCGGTGTCGGTGCAGGTTTTCATTCCAACCAAGCAGAAGCCACACCTGAATCTATTGAAAGCCAAGATCAACTGATTAAACAGGTGGAATCAGGTGTGGCTTCTGCTTGGTTAGAATGAAAACCTGCACCCACCCCGGCCCTTTCCGGATGATTTTGCCCACCCCTGCTCTAGAGTCTGTTATGTGTGAAAATCCCAGGAGATCAGCTGTTTGTGAAATACTCAAACTAGCCAGTCTGGCTGCAACAAGCATGCCATGGTCAAAGTCAAATTTCTTGACATGCAAATTTATTTACGTGATTTTATGAATTGTGCTGTTGCCACAACACAAGGTAAATGTGTTCCTAATAAATTGTAAACTTTACTATTTTATAAACTAGTAAAATAGTAAAATAACCTATGTCACAATGGTGTGATCTGGCCCTTTGGGGAAGGTAATTTTTCTAATTACCACAGATTTTCTACAGATTTGGGCCAAGGCGTGTCATGTGACATCACAAATCCCTCTTCGATTCACGTGTGTCGAACATGAGTACAGCTAAAAGGTCTCATTTGTCAACAAACTTCACTGTCAAACAATTTCGTGCAATTTCAATTATGCGAATTCGAGTAGTTTTCCGCAAAAAAAGCACTTTGTGAAATCCTGTACAGACAATAGAACAAACATTATTAATATATGAATTAACATATTAATTATTATTCAACAACACTGTGGTTTAAGTTTTAATATACAATAATAATCTTTATTTTCTAGAGCGCCTTTAAAAGCAGCTTCTCAAAGTGCTGTACATAAATTCACAATACACGGAAAAAATACAACAATAAAAGTTAATAAGAACTAAAACAACAAAATTGATAGTAAAAATAAGTATAAAACAATTATAAAAAGACATTAGCAGTCGAATACAATTTGAAAAAAGTGTGTCTTTAGAAGAGTTTTAAAAATGCCGAGTCTGGGCTTCCCTGAGTTCAGAAGGAAGAGTTCCAAAGTAACTGTGCATAAACAGAGAAAGCCCGGTCACCTATAGAATTCAAGTGTGTTTGTGGAACAGTTAACAGATTACACTGTGAGGAGCGTAGTCTGCGATTTGGGGTGTAAGGGATCAATAAACCAGATAAGTATTGCAGAGCCAAGCCATGTAATACTATGAATGCTAACAGCATGATCTTGAAATCGACACGGGACCTGAATGGGAGCCAGTGTAAGGACTTCAAAACAGGAGTGATATGGTCACATTTCCTGGTTCCCGTCAGGATCCGGGCGGCAGCGTTTTGAACATATTGCAATTTATTAATTGTGATTTTAGAAACTCCAGCTAAAACGGCATTACAGTAATCCAGCCATGTGACAACAAATGAATTAATCAGCTTTTCAGCGACAGATAAATTTAGCATTGGACGTAGTCTGGCTATGTTTCTGAGATGAAAGGATGCCTTCACAGTGTTCTGAACAAAAAAAATCAAAAGTGAGGCTGGTATCGAAAATTACACCAAGTTTTCTCATCTTACTTTGGGTCTCTAGAACAGAGCCATCAAAAAACAGGGATTGTGGAGCCGCTTTGCGAATTTGATGACGGGAACTAACAAGCATAACCTCAGTTTTCCCGATGTTCAGGCACAGAAAGTTATCGTTCATCCAAGATTTTATCTCAGAAACACAGTCAGAAAGATAACAAGCATCAATGTTTTCACCAGATTTAGAGTGAATGTAGATTTGAGTATCGTCAAGCGATCGCAGCAGATGCCCAAGTGGAAATAGATAAATATTAAAGAGTAGTGGGCCTAGAACTGAACCCTGCGGAACACCAGTGAGCACCGAGCAAGTGTCAGACCAAAAGCCACACATAGAAATAAAATGGGAAGGGTCAGTATATGTAGCTATGTAAGATGTATATTTTTGTATTATGTTATTTTAGAGAATTTAATTCTGACAATACAGTGTAGAAATTGTCTTAAGTACATAAATGGCAGCAAAATGATAAAATGGCTAGATAATTTCCAGTGGTTGGTATTGAATATTTCTTTGTGTGTGTGTAGGTGTGTATGAGCGCACACTCTTTGTATGCTATCCCATAGTGTGAGCTCAGTTTTCTTCTAATTAAAGACATTATTTTGTGCTTGAGAGCAGTTCTCTAAACCACAGCACACACACTCGCCCAGTCTAATGTGAGATTAATGATGATTATTTAGCGAGATAGAAACCGTGCTAGAGATTTCTTTCCCCAATAATAGACACTCGATTGCTGATCAGCATCTACTGTCATTTAGCGAGCTGCATTTTTAAGTGTTTTGCTCTGAATCAAGGTTCCTTGATATACAGATTACTGATCCATGTATCAATATGATTTTTGTCCACCATATTTAAGAAACATCCAATGGATTAACAATGTTTTTTGTTTTGTTTTTCAAAACTAGTATTTGTTAGGATCTGCTGCTTTAAGAAGCCTTATACAAAATTAATCATGTGACATTTTTAGGATGATCATTTATACAGGATATGACATGGGGAATGTCATGTGCTGTACATAAATGTATATAATGTATAAAGTGTCTTTGAAGTCTAGAGTATTTTACATAGAAATCTAAAGTTATGCCGAAGTAATTCATTAAGTTCAGTTTCCACTTTATTATGTACATCTACTTTGTATTTCACTGTACTCACTCATTGGCCATTTTGTAATTCTTTATAGTCTGCAAACAGAATATATCCATCCAAGAGCAGTGCTGTGGACAGAAACTGATGCTGATGATAAATAAAAAATAAAGTAAAATGAAGTAGTAGTGTCCCATAAGAATACAGCAAAGTTTTCTAGGTTGCCTCATCAATAAAATAGGATGATCCCAAACAGTAAGGTATAAAACAAGATGCGGCATGCTGTTATAGTAAAATAATCAATGATTATTTGGTGTAATGGTGTGTTAGCACCTAAACATGAATATTTTCCAATAACAGAACATCGCGAAGTGTTAACAGCTAACTATTTGCCAAATATTGCGTTTTTATTGATTAAAAAACAATACATTATGTATTTTGTCCATTTATAGTAATAGTTTAATGTTGTGGAGTCCATGAGACAAGTTCCTGTTAGCACTTTCATTACAGCAGCTATAAACACCTTTTTCTTTCTTTATTTTTGCTCTAGAGAAACCACAAAACTCTAAATCCTAAACAGATTTACCTTTTAACTATTACTCCTTCCATAAATGCAAAATAACAATCTCCTCACAGAAAGTCACCATATCGATGATTACACACATCCATTTATGTGGAGCATCAACCATACAAGTCCTTCTGTAAGTTGTTACTATATTACTCTTGCAGCCAAAACTACTGTTTGGGCTGCTGTTGTAGACAATTAACCATTTCTGACCGATCATAATGAAGCATTGAACAGTGCCGTGTTATAAATAGTAAATAATGCATGAGAGAAAGCATATAAACAAAAATTATGGCTTCATTCGGCATTCATTTTCAGTGCAGTGTTTCCCAAACCAGTTGTCAGGGCTCCCTGTACACGTTTCTGTTTTCACCCCTGCTCCTAACACGCCTGAACAGATGTTCAGTGTTCTTGATTGCTTGCTTCAGCTGTGTTTGGAACCGCGATAGAACAAACACGGCGGCTGTGGCTCAGTCGGTAGAGCGGGTTGTCCACTAATCCACTAACCGTGGGGTTGGCGGTTCGAATCCCGGCCCGGATGATCCCATGCCGAAGTGTCCTTGGGCAAGACACTGAACCCTAAGTTGCCCCCGATGGCAAGCTAGCACCTTGCATGCAGCTCTGCTACCATTGGTGTGTGAATGTGCTCTCATTAGTAAGTCGCTTGTAAATGTAAAAATGATATTTCTGTAAAGCTGCTTTGAGACAATGTCTATTGTAAAAAGCGCTATATAAATTATTAAAAAAAAAAAAAAAAAAACACGTGGGGATTGATTTGGGAGCTGATTTTTTTCTGTTATTAATAAGTACACACACACACACACACACACACACAATAAAGCAAAATAATAATAATAATAATGATGATGATGATGATGATAAAGCACCATGTTTTCCCATACAATAAGGATTCAATAAGGAAAATTGCGATTATAAATGATTACAGTGTACAGGTGTAGAAAAGACAAATAGTACTAAGTGTGTTGAAAGGATGTTTGATTCGATATGAGCATACTGTGAATAATGGTCCTGGGATAAAAATGAAAGTCTTTATGATTACAGCAGAAGGTACACCTTTACTTCTTGTCTGTGTGTACAGCCTAGCTAATAAACAATTTGTAGTTTTTTTGCTAAGCCTTCATTAACATCAATAGCTAATTAAGAAATCCACATCTAATCAGTGTTCAACTGTCTTTCATATAATTCATACATGGTTCAACCTCGGGCTGTGCATTGTTTCAGATTGATTGAGAGATCGTCAGGAATAATCGCGGCACTCAAGTAAACTATCTATGTTGCTATTGATTCCAGAGCTACAGAAAGACTGATTAAGAAGCCTGCGACGAATTAATAGGCTAGAGTGTAACAGTGTATTCGTTCACGGTATGTTAATTAGTTTTTTTTTAAGTTTTGTCTGTGTATTTTCACTCAATTCACCGTTGCAGATTCATAAGAATGATAAAGAGCCAAGCTAACTCATATGAAGTCTTATGGTGCAGTTAAGCTAGAGGGGTTGGCTGATGAGGGATTAGCAGTTATGAAGTATGGATGAAATCACAGTAGCTATAATTCCTACAAATTTCTCATGAGACTGGTATTACTATTGAATTACTGGACTAGAGAATCATCCCTTATGGATGCACCACAATGAATTACTGTGCCTTTGCTTGTTGGAATTCCTACATTTGCTTGTTTGAAGCCATGTTGGTTTAATTGCAAGAGGTGCTAACACTTTACAATAACAGTAGATGAATAATCATGCAGTAATACCTGAATAAATCCTCACTTTTACTCTCTTCTATCATTCCCTGTTCTTTTTTTATACAGTTCTACAGTTTTTTTCCCGGTTTTACGATGTCATAGGTGTATGTACATGTACTTGTGTATATATTGTGTAAAGTGACCTTGGGTCTGAGTAAGGCGCTTTATAAAAGAAACTTCTTCTTCTTCTTTAATATGAACTACTTATAAGTTAAGGCACATACTAATCAAGAACTAATAAAGAGCTAACCTTAATTACAACGAGTCTTATGAATTCATGCATGAATAACGACAAAGTACACATTAGTATGTGTTTCTTAGTTCAATTCAATTTTATTCGTATAACACTTTTTACAATAGACATCGTCTCAAAGCAGCTTTACTGAAACATATAAACACAGGATATAGATGTTAAGTGTGTGTACTTATCCCTAATGAGCGAGCCGGTGGCGAGGATAAACTTCCTAAGATGATATGAGGAAGAAACCATAGAGGAACCAGACTCAGAAGAGAACCCGTTCTCATCTGGGTAACAACAGATAGTGTGAACGTGAAGTAAAAGAAAGTTCAGGAGAGATTGTTGAGTATGAGAGGGAGAGATCATTAGGTATGCTTGCTATCCTGTGATGGATACGACTGTGTACTTTGTGTAAAAAAAATCTCTGTCTATTCATGGTAAGCTTGAGTAATCAAATATCTTTTCAGACTAGACTTAAACACTGAGACTGTGTCTCTAGTTAATGTTGTTAATGTTAGTCTAGTTAATGTATTAATGCGTAGGGGCGGTTTCCCCCCAAGTCCAAAGACATGCATGTTAGGCTGATTGGCGTGTCTCAAGTGTCCGTAGTGTGTGAGTGTGTATGTGATTGAGCCCTGCGATGGACTGGCACCCTGTCCAGGGTGTACCCCGCCTTGTGCCCGATGCTCCCTGGGATAGGCTCCAGGTTCCCCGTGACCCTGAAAAGGAGTAAGCGGTTGAAGATGGAGGATGGATGGATGGTAAACTAAGAAGAAAACTAAGTAACTAAGAATATTTATTGAATGTGAGAGTTGAAGAGAAATGGATGGAGAACGAGGAAAAATGGGTTGAGATGAAATGATTGGTGTTTATTATTAGTGCGTCTTTCTATACTCAATAAGAAGGATCAGTGTAAATTATGAAAGTTAGAAAAGTACGCAACTGCATATGGCAAATTATATAAACATTTGATCTGTGGATCAGGTGGTCGAGCGGGTTGTCCACTAATCATAGGGTTGGTGGATCGGTTACCGGCCCACGTGTCCTTGGGGAAGACATTGAACCCCAAGTTGTGCCTGATGGCAAGTTAGCACTTACTACCATTGTTGTGTGAGTGTGTTTGTGAATGGGTGAATCAGACACAGTGTAAAGCTCTTTGGATTAAAATGCTATACAAGTGCAGACCATAGATGTTAATCAATACATTCACTAACACACATTAACGTTCTGAAAGTGGTCGTTCGTTATCCAAGCAGGAATTTATATTAGACTCGTAGTTGTTGAATTCATAAGATGTGGTAAAGTTTAGCTCTTGATTAGTTTGTGAATAGTACATGCCTTAACTCATCATTAGTTCATATTTAAGCAAGTAATAATTCAGGTATTAGTGCATGAATATGCATGTGCTGTTATTGTAAAGTGTTACCCAAGAGGTCACTTCTGAATGAAGAGCAGATCAGGGCTAAATATTTCCTTGTAACTACTTTTTTTGTTTCAGAGAAACATGTAATCAACAAACAAGGAAAATCAATAGGGCAATACACAATTTCAGCTCAGGGGCAAATCCAGCACTTGTTCTGAGAAAGAAAATATGCACCTGCTTTATTTTAATACCTGCTACTTAAACCTCGAGGGAACGAATGAGCAGAAGTGCAAGAACGCTGTGACATTGTGCAGTATGTGGATGAAATCAGTAATCCCATTCTGAACCCAGAGCCAATATTTTTGTTTATGACTGTATCACAGACTGTGTGAAATGTGTCCCTGGTGATATTTCTCATGTAAAATGTAAAAACGTGCATTGTAGTGACAACAGTACATCTTTTGTATAAGTTGTGGTGTTAAGTTTTGAACCTCACCTAACCAATTATCCTGTGCTATTAAATGTCAGGTTTATGGGCAAACACTGTTAAACACAAAGGACCAGACCTCTGTGTAGTATTTATATGTCCTTTATGGATGCAAGTCTTCACATTATTACACACACACACACACACACACACACACACACACACACACACACACACACACACTCACTCTCATATTCACTCTCATATTATCCCTGTGAGGTATTTCCACTTACTTTTGCAATAACATGGCTAAATAAGGTCACCTACACCTATGCAAACCCGAGTCTTACCCTCCATAATGAAACACATATTTTTTTGGTCTATTTTAGTTTTAAAAAGTAAGTGTTACATATTTAGATTAAAAAAAATCTACACATGCAATTCTGTTTTTGTGGGATATTTCTATTCTGAAATTTAACAAAAAACTTAGATAAAACACCTAAGCTTAATTAATAAATAATTCATGTAAATATTTTGGCTCTTTATTTTAAATAAAAAATATCATGCATACATTCAGTCACTAATAAAAATATACATAGCTCAGCTACAACATTAAAACCTAATTGCCTAATCTTGTGTAGGCCCCCCTTTTGCCACCAAAACAGCTCATCGTCAGATTACTGATAACGCTTTGCCACACTCTTGCTTTATTTACAGGTAATGAATAGCAATAAAACTGAATTTAAACATGGTATGTCAGTGCTCCACAGTCTGGGATTCAATCCTGAGTTGAGGTTACCATCTGTGTGGATTCCTTCAGGTTCTCTGGCTTCCTTCCATCTCCCAAAACCATGTCAGTAAGTATATTTGGCCCTAAGTTTTGAAAGAGTGAATGAACGTGTGTATAATTCCATATTCTGGACGAGAGTCTCATCCAGGACGTATTCCTGCCTTGTGCCCAGTGTTCCTGCGAAGCTACCATGAGCCATGCTTTTGAGTATTATACTGTGTGTAATGGAAACCTGCTGTCTTGATTGGCAGATTTCACCTTTTTAATTGGGCATTATAGGTAGTGTTTGAATAGTGGGCCAAACTTTTAACACTATCTTTATTCATGATCAGACTTCCAGCCCAATATGCAGTACATCTAACCAATTATCACTGCAACAACCCTTTCTCCACTTTTCCATCCTCTGACTACTCTATTCTTTAATCTTCCTTCTTCCTAACTTCATTGTACTTCATAGATGAATTAGCTGATGCCTCTGCTGTGTTATCTTCCCTGGTTTCTCTCTCTCTCTCTTTCTTTCTCTCTCTCTCTCTATCTCTCTCTCTCTCTCTCTCTCATGACAAATCTAGCCCTGTCTGCAGAACATCATAATCAAATTCTTTCAAAGGTCATTTAACATCAGCACTCAAGGGAAAGTCTAAAACCCAGTCTCTTGAGGCCTTGAGTCCAAACGCAATTTGTGTCAGAGATGAAAAGATGAATGAAACATTTATTGTAAAAATTAACTGGCCACTCCCCAGTTATGACTCTGTGGCGCAGTTCATCTGCACACACTGGCCTTTTACATTCAAGCTTCCCAAAGATTGGAAAGATTGTGGCTACTGGTAACTGCTAAGACAGCATTCTGAAATGATCAGTGGTATTCAGGGGACAGAGAGAAAAATGTCCCTTTTGAAAATTTGCTTGAGAGGACGTACATTGCCCGAAATCAGACAAGCATTGAATTGGCAGCACAAGTATTCTGGCTGGGTGACTGCTTGGAACAAATAGTTACAAAGTGACTTTTGTTTGGGAATTATTTTTCCTTTATAATTAGTGGCTTTTATTTTTTTGCTAAAATAATTGGCACTATCAGTGGTTATTTTGTTTCAGTAGAAAAACCGAATTAGATCATTTCAAATGAAATTAGCTGATGCATCAGTTCACTCCAGCAAGCTTTATTCCTAAAGCTTTGATTAATCATTTAATTATCTGCATATTGATATTCAGCTGCCTCATACACTAATGAAAACAAAAACAAAAAGCACAGATTCTCATTTGTAAACCAGACATCCACTTGAGCATTCAGGCACAAGACACTGCTCCTTCATATTCATGGAGTACAGCAATTAGTTCATTAATTATTGTTTAGATGCTGAACTATTGAGTCATTTTATTGTTAATTATTGCAAATAACAATGTAAATGGAAACTGTACAATGGTATAGTTATGTATACCATTATATTTAGTAAAGTTGTGTGTAAATGTTTTCCTAGGACAAACCAAACTAAAAATTTACTGCCAGATGTACAAATATGTGGTAATGTTGATTTGTGTATTTTCTACCAATCACCAGTAAATTACCAAGCACATTCACAGCAAAGCTGATTGTCTTCTTGTCTTCACTTCTTCTTAAAGCAATTTGTATTTCTTAAGTGGTACAAAGACATCTTGCGCAACTTAACTCTGTCCTTCCGTTTCCATCGTAATAATGGAAAAAGACACCACATGCTACATCTTGTACTTTCTTAGACTTCCATTAAAGACAACCTATGATGCTTGAGGTAAAATGTAAATGCTTTTTTTGCCCTCAGTCCAAATCTTAGACTCTCTCTGATGCATCGACTCTAATGGAGTCCAGTGGTCTGAAACCACTTCCTCACTGATCCCTCACCAAAGTCCAGACCATTCAAACAGGAGCAAATCAGGAGAGAGAGAGAATTGTGTTCTTAATTAATCTTGAGGTATCCCTGAAATGAAAGTGAGCAAAAGTAGTCTATTTGTCTGCTTGGCAACAGCTGAAAAATGTACTTGACTCACCTGCTTAATCAGACCGAGAGCCAGAAGTGGCCCTGAGAAAAATCACATGAGTTTGCTCTGGACTGGAAAAGATGTGCAGTGAGGCTTACAATCAAGAGTGCTTCAATTCTTGTAGTGCTCTAGGGCAAATGATTGGTACTCGATTCCTGGCGCCAGTCACCTCCACATGGTCCTAGACAGCTTGTTAATTTGTGCCATCACCAGACAGCTCAGGAACCTGACCGACAGCCAGCTTTCAACAATACCTGCACTCTATGTAGCTTCTTATACATTATACAGTTTGTCACTACAGAATAGGACGATTAATTTTAGAACCATGAAAGAGGACAATACTAACCTAAAGAACCCTTTGTTGAGTGAAACCCAATCCTGCAAAAAATGTATAGGAGATTTGTTTCATAGGCTTTTAATAGAGTCATAGGAATAGCTACTCTAAAACATATTTTATCCTTAGCAGTTGCTTGGTTTGTTTTAAGACAGCCCTTTAATGTTATTTGTAGAATCCTATCATAGAGAACAATGTTAAGAAGCTAAAACTCACATTTACAGTATTTCACAAAAGTGAGTACACCCCTCACATTTGTGTAAATATTTGATGATCTCTTTTCATGTGACAACACTGAAGAAATGACACTGTGCTACAATGTAAAGTAATGAGTGTACAGCTTGTGTAACAGTGTAAATTTACTGTCCCCTCAAAATAACTCAACACACAGACATTAATGTCTAAACTGCTCGCAGTGAGTTTTCTGCTCCTGTCTTTACAGTCCTGTAATCAAAACTTTCAAGCTTAAAGTTTGAAAAGGCATCATAAAAGTAATCCATGTGACGCCAGTGGTTTAATCCCAATTTTTTTAAGTGATACGAATGCTGTGTGTGCAAAAAAAACTAAAAATAAGTATTTATTCAATAAATATCTTCACTTCCACACAGATCTCTGATGCGAGTTCACGAGGAATCACGATGCATGCGTCTTGTCCGTGAGAACAAGAGCAACTTTTTCCTTCTCGCAACACAATGGGACCCGGAAGCGCTGCACTGTTTAGAGCAGAGGAAAAGGGATGCTGTGCACAAACTGAGTCACATATAACCATCTTTGTAGCAAAGTATTTTGACCTAGTGGAGGACTTCGAACCACAATGCATGCATGTTGTTTTGATGCGAGAGCGGAGATCTACAGTGGTGTGAAAAAGTGTTTGCCCCCTTCCTCATTTCCTTTTCCTTTGCATGTTTGTCACACTTAAGTGTTT
>JAFFST010051891.1:34530-55433 GCA_022414735.1 Noturus placidus
GTTATAAAGCCATTTCCAAAGCTTTGGGAATCCAGCAAACCACAGTGAGAGCCATTATCCACAAATGGCGAAGACATGGAACAGTGGTGAACCTTCCCAGGAGTGGCCGGCCGCCCAAAATTACCCCAAGAGCGCAGCGACGACTCATCCAAGAGGTCACAAAAGACCCCACAACAACGTCCAAAGAACTGCAGGCCTCACTTGCCTCAGTTAAGGTCAGCGTTCATGCCTCCACCATCAGGAAAAGACTGGGCAAAAATGGCCTGCATGGCAGAGTTCCAAGGACAAAACCACTGCTGAGCAAAAAGAACATCAAAGCTCTTCTCAATTTCTCCACAACACATCTTGATGATCCCCAAGACTTTTGGGACAACATTCTGTGGACCGATGAGACAAAAGTGGAACTCTTTGGAAGGTGTGTGTCCAAGTATATCTGGCGTAGAAGGAACACTGCATTTAACAAAAAGAACATTATACCTACAGTAAAATATGGTGGTGGTAGTGTGATGGTCTGGGGCTGTTTTGCTGCTTCAGGACCTGGAAGACTTGCCGTGATAAAAGGAACTGTCTACCAAGAGATCCTGAAGGAGAATGTCCGACCATCTGTTCGTGTACTCAAGCTGAAACGAACTTGGGTTCTGCAGCAGGACAATGATCCTAAATACACCAGCAAGTCCACCACCGAATGGCTGAAGAAAAACAAAATGAAGACTTTGGAGTGGCCTAGCCAAAGTCCTGACCTGAATCCTATTGAGATGTTGTGGTATGACCTTAAAAAGGCCGTTCATGCTCGAAAACCCTCTAATGTAACTGAATTAGGACAATTCTGCAAAAATGAGTGGGCCAAAATTCCTCCAGGACGCTGTAAAAGCCTCATTGCACGTTATCGCAAACGCTTGGTTGCAGTTGTTGCTGCTAAGGGTGGCCCAACCAGTTATTAGGTTTAGGGGGGCAATCACTTTTTCACACAGGGCCATGATGGTTTGGATTTTTTTCACCTTTAATAATAAACACCTTCATTTACAAATTGCATTTTGTGTTTACTTGTGTTGTCTTTGACTATTGTTTAAATTGGTTTGATGTTCCGAAAGTGTGACAAACATGCAAAGGAACAGGAAATGAGGAAGGGGGCAAACACTTTTTCACACCACTGTATGTGGAAGTGAAGATTTTGTGAATAAAGACTTTTTGCACACACAATACATTCATATCACTTCATATCACATAGTGGAATTGGGATTAAACCACTGTAGTCACATGGATTAAATTACGATGCCTTTATGAACTTTTTGGAGCGTTAACGGTTTTGGTTACTTGGACTGTAAACAAAGGGACAGAAATCTCCCAGGTTTCATCAAAATACATTCATACGTGTTCTGAAAATGAACGAAAGTATCATTGTTTTGGAACAACATGAAGGTGAATAATTGATGACCGAATTAGAATTTTTGGGTGAATTATCCCTTTAAGGCAACCAATAAATAATAGCACCAAGTGAACATGTATTTCCTGGCAATAGAGAAGGTTAAATTGTTACTGCAAGTATAATAAGCAGTTCAGGATTATGAAAAAGGTCTATCAACATTCTTTAAACATGCCCGAGAATGCAGAAATGCCAGTACAAGTAGGCGCATACCTGTGTATTCGGTTAAAAACCAGACCAGACTGAAGCAAAAAAAGAAGAAGAAAAAAAAGAAAACTAATGAGTCTTTTTAAGACTCACTTAGTTTAGTAATTTGCAAGTGCTTGAAATAATCACAATCTTCTGAGTGCCATTATTTCTGGGAACTGCTCAGAGTCTAAAGTAATCAATCAATACACTCATTACAATTGAGGAGACATAGTCTTTAAAAAATGAAAATGGAAAAGAATTATATGAATATCACTGAGGCCAGCTGAAAACGCTAGTGAGAATCCTCTTAGAAATAACATGTAGTGCTGTATAGACCATAAACCTCTCTCAAACAATGCTAACTGCAGTCATTTAGTCTTAAACTAGTTATTTTACCTCAATCTAGTTCGCTTGTGCAGTGTTTTTGTAAATTTGCAATTGTAAGACCATGCAACCATACGGCATCTGAAATCAATATAATTTTTAATCATGCGCTTCATATTGAATATTACAAGCCTTGCACACCTATGCATTTAATTACTTTCATTTCATTTCATTCCCATTCTACTGAAACACCTCTGCATATTTGTGTTCACTATAAGGATAAGGGTTTGCTTTGGTGTTATACAGATAAAAACAACTTCATAACTCTGGAAACCTGCTTTGATGGCAAAGATGCGCCTGCTTTCCACATCATAATTCAATTCCTCTAGTTGAAATAAAATTAATTTCCCAACAAAATTGCCTGTGCCATTTAAAAAAAATCAACTGTTATAGACTCTCTCGCTCTTTTTCTCTCTCTTTTTCTCTCGCTCTTTTTCTCTCTCTTTTTCTCTCTCTCTTCATTTTCTGTCTTCATTTAATAGTCTGCTCTCTAGGGACGTAACCAAACACAAATACATGGAATGAACAGATGTGTTCTAAACAGATACAAATAGGAGACACAATATTTTTTTTTTACACTAGAGTGTGCAGCCAGACTGGGATCCCATGAGACAGAACAAAAAAATAATGCAAATGAGAGGTTTTTAGTTCCGTAAGAGCATGAGCGGGTGGTCAGATATAAAACTCGCAATACAAACAAAAATGCTGTGTGTCTTTGCATTTACAGCCTCCTTAGTAGCTGCCTGGTCAGGGTCTTGGTGGTTTAAATAGTAATAGTCGGTTTCTTTTTTGGGAAACAGAACTGAATAAATGTATTTATTTATTTTATTTTTAAATATGGTCAATTCCAACTGGGACATTTCACCATCACATAACCAGAGGGCATCTTCCACTGAATCCAAGGACATTTCTTCTATTGTCATGCTGATCTTCTGTCTCAAAGTTATATAAAACACCTGTTATAGAAAAAGTACATACTTTTGAGTGTGTATGCAAGTACTGGGACATACTAATGGAAGACAACATTGTTGCCTAGTTACGCACACTGACACCATAACAAACTCCTCATTGCATTTCATCTTTTGTTGGTTTCAGTATTATTCTTTATATAATTTATCATGCAGTGCCTTGAACATGCTTGAACAATCTGTGTTACCAAAAGATTGTAATTCTGGCTGGAATTTTTAGTTTGGTTTGACCTATGAAAGCTTTTACACAAACTATACTAATACTTTATGAAATAGTTCAGTTCTATTTTGCACCTACGCAGCTTAGACTTCCTTTGGCTGATTTCACTTGTGTAAGAACCATATATCCTTTTGACGTATCTACTTTCACTTGAAGTAAGTAGATTGACGGATTTTCACTACTTAAATAGTACTTAGTACATGACTATGATGCAAATGATGTGGTGCTATAGCCTTATGATAATCACTGTCTAGTTAGGGCTACTGCGTATAACTAAACATATAATAAGCATACTAATGATTGAAGATGATGGGCTTAATGACAGCCACATGAATTAGAATGCACGTCAGCGTTATCTCTGGAAGCTTATAATTTCATCATGTAAATACTGTGTTACTGACTAAACCTTTATTAAGGTTCGGAAGATTACCCTTTTCAGTTTGTATTTTCAGGCATGGAAAGTGTGAAATGGGAGGATGGATGTGTGGGAGGATGAGAGATAGACAGAGAGAAAGTGCATAACCTTGATAAAGAGCAGTGAAAAATAAAAAAAAAAGTTATGCAAATAACATGCTGTTCAAAAAGAGGCCACATGTGCACTCATTTATCAAAACCAATTCCGTTGATCTGTCCTTTAGAAATAAGCACAAATTCTCCCTGATTATTCAAACTCAAGCCATCTTGACAGCTATACGGACAGGTATAATGAATTATAGATTAATAGCAATAGTCTGTTCAGTAGCGTCATATAGCGTTGATTAGTTTTCAAGATTTCATGAAATATCCAACTACTTAAAGTGTATAGATACAATGATATATATTTATACAAAAGAGTTAACAAGTGAAGAAATGCAGTGTTAAAAACAGTCAGTCTGGCTAAAGATGTCTGAATCATTGCTAGATAAGTGTGATTTTCTCACAGTTTTATCACATAGTGTATGCACACAAAGTTCACCATCCAAAGCTCATACCTATCCATTTAAGCAAATCTTCTATTCTTCTGAAACAGATGTGAATTCATTTATTTTCACACACAGATGTTCAAATATAATGAGTTCAGTCACACCTAAATAGCACACTTTCCAATTATTCGCTCTGTTCTGCACCTGCATACTCTCCACACTCTGACTTCAATGTCTCATGTTATTTATTATTATTTAGACCTGTAAATCAAAAGAGGAGCTGGAAGTTATTTGTGGTTAATTAGATGGTTAATTAGATCCGTATTTTTTCCTTTCTCTCTTTAAAGCCGACTTTAGGGTGTGTGATGTCAACAGTCTTTTAAGATTAAGATATTACTTATGGGGGCATGGTGGCTTAGCACATTTGCCTCACATGTCCTGGGTTTGAGGGTTCAAATCCTGCCTCTGCCCTGTGTGTGTAGAGCTTGCATGTTCTCATCGTGCTTCGGGGGTTTACTTCCGGTACTCCGGTTTCTTCCCCCAGTCCAAAGACATCCATTGTAGGCTGTCAGGCATTTCCAAATTGTCCATAGTGTGTGAAGGTGTGTATGTAGTGCCCTACGATGAGTTGGCACCCTCTCTAGGTTGTCCCCCACCATGTGCCCCAAGTTCCATGGGATAAGAGCCAGGCTTCCCTGCGACCCCTGTAGGATATGCGTTATGAGAAATGGATGGATTATTACGTATCAAGCTGTACAAGATCTCGTGTCAGCTTGAAGATCTCCTAATGATAGGTGTACGATTGAAGGAAATTACTATGTTGTTCTTGATCTCGGGTCATGCAGGAAACGGAAACAAGCCCTTGGTATAATAGTGGCCTACAGAAAACAACAACCCACTCTTCTTTTACATTACGTTTCCTTTACATTTCACCATAACAACGAACGTTTTTGTAGCAGTCCTTTGAGTTTTGCGTCACTATACTTCTATTGCCGATTTTTGATCGAGAGACATAGCAGGAGAAATTACACGGGACATTTTAATTAAAAAAATCCTCACACTGATGCAGTACTCACCAGCTAAGAATTCTTTTACATTGTGTGATTTTTTTTTTTTTTTTCAATGATTTTACAGCAAAACAATCCCGAAAATGAACATGCAGAGGGATTCTGTTATGTTTAAAGAACGTCACTAATGTCAGTTGTTTTGACCTGTGTCATGGCACTAGCCTATCACATTACTCCACTCACAAAAGAAACTGTAGTGTATTATAGTGGTGTTATTGTAAACCAACGAAATAAAGATGCAGCACGGATTGTTGATCTGTAGTATGTGGTAAAAAGCAGGAAGTCGACACTTTAACCAACTATTCCTTCCTGCAAAATGTCAACATGATAAATCCAGCCTTTACAAGCCTACTACGCAGGGAGCCAACTTGATTCTCTAGACTAATGATATCTAGAGAATTGTTTTGCGAATAATTAATGTCGACTGGGCTGTCATGAATAAAACCATGTATGGTCATCTATAAATTCACTCCTAACACACTAATTATGGAAATATATTGATGGAGTTTGTCTAGCTCAGCATTTCTAGCTGCAGAAAGTAAGTCTCATACAGAGACCTGAATCGATCATATTTGAGCAAAGACTATTGTAGATTTAAACACGTTGGGACTCATTTATTGAGGTGGATATGAACAGATGTACTGTAAAATCATTTGTAGCAGCATTAACTCAAATGTAGTGTTCAATGCGAATGCAGATCACCAATTTGAACTGTGCGATGGGAATTATGAATCATGATCTTGCATATTTAACCAGCTAGTATTATAAACAGTATACTGACCGCTTAAGGTTAATAATAAAAAGGTTAATAACCATGGCGTAACTGTTTATCACTGGCTCTCAGAGCTGTGAACAATGCAGAAATTAATGATGATTATCACGTCTATTAAATTAATGTCGAACTAAAAAGAAAACACTGCCATGCCCCTCATTTAACATTATGTAACTACTGTGAACTTATAGTGAACCTATCTTTTTCCTACTCCCAGAATGCAGTGATTTTAAAATATTAATAAAACCATATTCTGTCTTGCTTTGTTCCCAGACTGGCAGGGCAGTGTGAACTTTGTGATATGTAATTGTTCTTTATTTGGTAATGGCTTTGCAGTTGAATTTCATTATGATCTATTATAATACCCTCTATTAATACTGTTTTGTTCTTGAATTCTCATCTTTTTCATCCACCTTTATTTCTGATTAAGACCTAGGTGAACACTTTATTTATATATGACCTGAAGTGTTCGTCACATGATGGTGTTTTTCCAAATGTTGCCTTCTCTACCATTCATGTTCTTATCCTTATTTTGAATTTATGAATATCACTGGTAGAAGATCTGGTATGGTGAAAAGAATATCTATAATAGTTCTCCCATCCTGTATGCATAATGGAGGTCACAGAAAGAATTCTTTAGCATTTTCATGCTTCTCTGACTCTGATGCACAGCTCTGACATAATAAAAGCTTTCCATTTTTGGACCATTAGTTTTTAGAAGTGGCATAAAGGAATAGATTGGGAAGGGGACAGCTGCAGTGGTTATAGACATCGACAAATGAGCTATGGGGATTTATCCATTATCTAGTTAATGGAATCATCAACGTCTGCCACTTTTTAAGCCAAAAGTGACTGTTTAAAACCCCACACCCTTCCCCCTGTACTGTACTATATTAATACATGGGGCGGCTGTGGCTCAGGTGGTTGAGTGGGTTGTCCATTAATCGTAGGGTTGGTGGTTTGATTCCCGGTCCACATGACTCCACATGCTGAAGTGTCCTTGGGCAAGACACTGAACCCCAAGTTCCTCCCGATGGCAAGTTAATGCCTTGCATTTTGTTATGCTATAATTATTGGTACTGTTTTGATTTGAATTATTTAACTGCAAATCGAACATTTTCAGGGTTAGAAAGTTATTCAGATTTGACCAGATGTAAGTTTACTGTGAATAAGGGCCTTTGTAGTGAACAGGATGTACCTTTTTTTTATCCTAGATGTCTTTTTCAACTCTGTACCACTTTGAACCACACCAATGAGAATACTGCTCATGGCAGGAGTAACATTTATAAGCCATTTTAAGATATGGTCTTTCATTCTGGTTATATGAAGTCCAATAACCTCCATTTAATAATGCTGGAAAGATAGTGTTTGCTTAGCTCTTCATTATCAATAGCTCGATATTTTCACTTCATTTTATTTTCTCTCTCTCACCTCATGGTAAATCAGAATCAGTCACGGCTGCAAAAATAATAACGTGTGATTGATCTGTAGGTCTAGATAAGAAAGATTAAAACTGTCCTTCAAAAGATATGTTCATTGCTGAGAGTTAGTGAAATTGTAGTGCAGAGGCAAGGCCCCAGCTGGTGCCATATACTTCATGAACTGTAAAAGGTAATTTGCAATGTCAGCCATCTCCGAATTTCCTCAACATTAACTGCACGATTAAGAACGTATCCGCACTTATACACATTTCTCGACGCTCCTCTGCTGACGTACGTGCAAACTTCTGCTGGCTGCCTGCTAGAATGCTTTAATTAAAGTAATTAGTAAGGGAGAAAAAAATCACAATAAAGTACTAGAGCACGGAAATGCTGATATTTGTTTGGGCAAATTAATTGATCATTCTGATCTGTCATGCATAACAGTAAGGAATAAAACGCAACACAAAAGTGCACACCTTTTTTATAGGAAAGTAATCAACAAAGAAGTGGTGTGATGCATTTTATGTGTCCTATAAAGAAATATCCATCATTCCTGTAATGCTCCAGGGAGCCTGGAGTCTATCCCGGGGACTCGGGGCACAATGCCTGGACGGGGTGCCAACCCATTGAAGCGCAAACACTCACACACACATTCACACACTACGGACAATTTGGAAATGCTAATCAGCCTACAATGCTGAGGTGGGAATCAAACCCCCAACAGCGGAAGTGTGAAGCAACTGTGCTAACTACAACATTATAGCAGATATAAACACTCACCAGCATCTCTTTTTTTTTTTATCTCTCTCTTGGAGTTAATAATACAAAAAAGCTTGTCTGGAAGAAACTCTATCCAGACAGATAGGCAAGTAAAACTTTCCCTTTAATTTCCCTGATAGAATACATTTAAGTACACAGAACGGGATAGAGAGTTTCTCTCTCTATTCCAAGGGTAAATATGCTGTTTGCACAGCCCGGGACAGTCATTAATGAACTGAACCTTGGTACCTGACAGCTTGGAAATCAAATATTAATGAAAATTGGGCTTTGCTGTTGTTCAAAACACTTTTCTCTTAGATCAGCCTGGCACCCCATTTTCAGGGCTGGTTTATAATGCATGGACACCGTGTGTAGGGCACTCGTAAAGAGCAAAGTGCGAGGCGTAAGCAAAAATTTGCTCCCTAGATTACAAGGAGAAATAAAGAAGATATAGGAACAGGTGCAGGCCATCCACCAATCACAGCTTGTCACAAGGTCTCGGGGGATCAGTCCATCAAGTTTAGAATTTTCTTTCATTTTATGTGATTATGATGACACTGAGGGTTGAGTGGACCTGGGACTGTCACTGCCGCTCTCTTTCACTCACAACGATCTCCCTCCACAATAGACTGGATTCATGGTCTTGAACGTCATGTGCTGAGACTAATTGTTCAGCGGAACAGTGACTTCTCTCTACCCATCTCTCAGCTGTCTCTTTGCCGAACTCAGTGAATAATTTGGTTGGTTCTTTCCCTTCTCTCTCCCTTTCTCTCTTCCTTTTCTCCTTCCTTCTGTCTTGCTGTCCCTTCCTCTGTCTTCATCTCTCTCACGCTCTACACTGGGCAGGGTGAAAGGTATGTCATGTAATTGAATAGAGCTGGGACATAGAGCTCTCTCTCTCTCTCTCTCTCTCTCTCTCAGCCAATTGCCTCATAAGGTCAAAACTCTCAGATATGCCTATTCTTACACAGCAAAATCCCCAGTGTTCATTTAACACCTAGAGTGTTGAATATACACCCTTCAGTGTTCATATAGACCAATTAGGTTATATAAACACTCAACATTAGGAATTTTACTGTGTGTGGGGTCATTCAGTCCCCTCCACCAAGATACAGTATAAAAAGATTACACACAGTTCTGGTTCACCTTCTGTGTTTCTTTGTATCTTTGCGAGGTCTCCAGTTTTTGCTTTTTACGGACTGTCCTACACTGCTGCTCGCCAATGCACTGACCCCTGCTATAGTGAAATGGATTATGATTCTTGGATTCACTCTAATAAACCTCACATATATGCGTCCTGCAACATACTACTCGTTACATCTCCACAGTAGAATGGTGACGAATCTGACATGTCGTCCTATTCCTTTGTTGTGTTTATGGTGAGACTGAGGCTCTGGCAACTGGCCAGTCTGAAAATGTTGGACCAAAATTTTCAATAGACATAGTTCAAGCTGAAGAGTTTCCTGAAGTTTCCTCACTTATTTAACAACCAGAAGAGTTAGTGTGTACATTAATATTAGACATCCATTACAATACCACTTGGAAATGCCATTCAAATGAACTGGGGAAGGAAACCGGAGTAGCCAGAGAAAACCCCCAAACCATGGGGAGAACATCCAAACTCCACACACACAGTGTGGAAGCAGAATTTGTACCCACAACCCCGGGTGTGCAAGGCAACTGTGCTAACCACTAAACAACCATGCCTCCTGGAGAGATCTTTTTGCTGTCACTCAAGTGGCTGATGAGGAGAAGGAGGAAAGATGCTGAAGACCTGAAGTTTATTTGGCAAAAAACGAAGAACAGATGGGCCAACTGGTATATATTTTAAATAGGAAGCCTGTTAAAAAAAACTAAAACAAAATGGCCATGCACAGTATTGTATTATGGGAAGTAAATCTGTGATTCATATGCTATAAATACCGGAAATCTAAATTCAGAATCGCTGAAGAGGAGACAGCTGTTCTAGGGTTAGATCTCGGGCTTAGACAGAGTGAGTATGGTAAATATTGTAGCTACATCTATTTATCTGAAATATTCTAGCACATTTCACAGCTATGTTTTAGTGGCCCTGTTCCAAGAAATGACTGAATAATAAATAAATAAATAAATAGACAAACAAATAAATAAATAAATGACAGCAGTTAATCAATAAGAGTAGAATAAATAAGCTTCGCGTTCAGCCTCTCTGCCTTTCATATGAGTTATTAGTTATTAAAAATGTCTCTGTATTTCATATCTTACGCTCGCTCGCTCTCTCTCTCTCTCACTTTCTCTCTCTCTCTCTCTCTCTCTCTCACTCTCTCACTCTCTCTCTCGCGCTCAAATGTCAGCAACTTTTAATTATTTCAGTCTCTTTACACAGAGTACTCTGCATAATCTTTTTTTCTGCAATGTGCAAAGAACCCGCTGTTGCTTTGTGATACCAGGCTGTATTAAAACTGCTTTATATTTCGATATAAGTTGGTCCAGTACTTGAGAAATTAGATTCTTTTTAACTGGAATGTTTAAGCAGAGAGGAGAAAAAATAAATAAAAGCCCTTATTTGTAGGGCATGAATTTCGAGCTTTGACTTTAAAGGGCACTCAGACTTATAAGAGCTTCTGCTATCTCGGATGACATTTTAGAGAATTCCAGTTTCTGAAATTAAAATTTAGGAAACTTAGCAGCCATAATTCAGTGATATATATTTACTCCAGGGGGCGCACGGTGGCTTAGTGGTTAGCACGTCCGCCTCACACCTCCAGGATCCGGGGCTCGAGTCCTGCCAGGGCCATGTGTGTGCGGAGTTTGCATGTTCTCCTCGTGTGTCGGGGATTTCCTCCGGGTACTCCGGGTTCCTCCCCAGTACAAAGACATGCATGTTAGGCTGATTGGCGTGTCTAAAGTGTGTATGTGAATGTGCCCTGTGATGGACTGGCACTCTGTCCAGGGTGTACCCCGCGTTGTGCTTGATGCTTCCTGGGATAGGCTCCAGGTTCCCCGTGACCCTGAAAAGGAGTAAGCGGTTGAAGATGGATGGATGGACAGTATGGGTGATTATTCAGAACCTGGCTTTGTAAAATTCATATGACTGATTAAGTGATGGTTTCTTGTGATATTAGATAGGAGGGAGAAAATCTAATATCTTTGAATAGCTTGATATTGAAACTATTATAGGGTCGAGTACTGCATTATATCACAAAGTCTTAATGATTGTTTAATAAGAATAATGTGGGGCACACTTCAAATATAATATACATTTTTTAAAGTGTTTCAAGTCTGTCATGACTAGCTTACCGCTTTCATTCAAACAAACAAACAAACAAACAAACTTACAGTTCTGTCATTTGTCCATTATGTGCAATTTGTACTTTCATTGGATAATGTGTGCATAGTCTAGCTGGTTTAATTTCTCATCTAAAGGTATTTTAGGAGGGAACAAAGGATGATATTATGTAAATATTACACCTCGTTTACCCTCTTCCGCAACTATATTTCACATACACCGCCTCAGTAACTGTTACGGGCGTGTCAGAGAAGCGAGCGGAGAAATATTGACCCAAATGGAGAACAAAATCTATGGCTCATTTCACTCTGTGTAACCATCTGACACGACAATCACTGACAGGCTGCATGAATCTACAGTCTGGGCTAAAAAGAAATCAGCCTCAGCCTCCCTTCTTCATACCATTCTGGATATTTAACTCATGACTTAGTGGTGCTGTTGTGCTTCGTTCCACAAAAGCCCAAACATTTAACAGTAAATAATCTTATGTGGATGCTGGAAATGCAACCTTGCACTGATGTCTTCTTATCATCAAAAGACAGGAGGAGGACTAGCCATTGGACTTATATAAGAAAGATTGGAAATAATGCCAAAATTTGTACATGACATTCTTATGAATAAGAAAGATAACATTAAACTGGCTCTAAATTGAAAAACATATCATAGGTTCTTTTGTACGGATTTCAAGCAGAGAAAGTGATTACAGTAATTGCACCTTTTTACAGCTGGGAATCAGAGAAATTATGGCTACTTAGCGGTCTCCTGATTTCCTACTTGAAAAACTTTAAGGTCATTGGAAATTAAGATATTAGGAGCTTTCTCCGAAACCACATCTTTTTTCGTGCTCATTGCTGGAGTGCGGTTTGGAGTTTAATTGCGTGTATGTGGAAGAGAAGAGTGGAACCATTTTTACATCGTGCCGTAAAGATCTGCTATTCTGCTATTCTAAACAGAAACAGAGGTGCAACAGAGAGAAAATGAACATCTTGCCTGCCCTTAAATCTCTCTTATTTTATCTTATCTTTTATGAATACAGTTTCACATCATTTGTCATTGGGTGCCACAATGCAAATAACATACTTAGCAATGACTGCCCCTGTCTTTTATAAAATTATAATGATTTTAAATATTTTTAGGATTGATAGTTGGATAGAGAGGGATATTTTAACTGTGAACATTTGATGGGGCTAAACATACAATCATTATAATTATTTCTGGAGTGCGGTATGTCCATCTAGCACATCTCATTCCCCATGTCTGCGTACCTGATCCATTACTTTTTAGTTTGTTATATATATATATATATTTATATATATACATAAAACAGGTGTGTAGGTCTGTGAAAACATATCGGATGTCACTGTGGCTGAATTTAAATGCAGCTTCATGTTTGGACACAATACTTTCAGTCACACTGGAGATGGTGGAAGTAGCAGGTGACAAAAATGATGTTCTTCAGCAAGAGTGGCAGTGCAATTTGACCATAATGAGCTGTCCCGTCACTTACATCTCTCTCAACAGCTGAGTCCACTGCCGCAACTGTTTCCTGCTTTCATGTCCAAATCAAATAAAGGATTGTATACACACACAAACAGGCGCACACACAGAACAGCGTTGTGCCAAGCATGAAATAACTCTAAGAGAACACACATATCATAAGTCGCAATCTTCTCATAAAGCACCAAGCTGGCTGTAATGTGCAGAGAGTAGTTTCAGGATGCAAGTGCACAAACATGGTATAATTTATTTATTTATTTTTTTTTCTTCACAAAAACAAGAATAATAATCCAACTTAATAGCAAGGATCAAAACACAGGCACAGTTAAACAATCATCCATCGATAACAAGGAACAAAGGGACTAGACACCTGCATGTTCATGACCACAATTGAACACAGAACTTGGAAAACAAAACGAATAATAACGAATTGTGCAATAAGAGTTTGCAATGGTATAGTAACAGGGTATGCATAGGCGAACTAATCAAGGACGAATGCAAAACAGGTGACATCCATTACTTTCTACTATGATAAAATATTTTAAGTTCTATTCTATTCTAAACATCTTCAGAGAATCTTCCTTCTTCATGTATTGTGTTTTTATATGCAAAATGATCACAAAGATTCAATGAATTAGTCAGTGATGCCATCTGATGACTTCTAGCTATTTTTCCTGTGTACATTAGCTACTTCCCCTGAAAAGTGCTGCACATTCGTGAACGTTCTGTTCTACGCACTAGAAAGTTGTGAGTTTAAATTCCAGGACTGTCAGAGAACTGCTGCTGGAATTGTATTCTACCTCGTGTTGTTTTGGATCAAAGCATCTACAGTACCAAATGAATAATTGTATAAACTTGCCAATTAGCTGTTGGAAGCCAGTTGGAAGCACACTGATTAGAAAGATTGAACAGAGGAAGGTTGATGAAACATTTAGCCTCTGGTCGAGGCCAATTCCCCAAATATCTAAAGACTTTCCTCCATCAATTAAAGAATTAAACAATGCTGGGGTGGGAGATTCAACCATAAAGCAAGCCAATAGTTTGTGTGAGAAATTGTAAGACTCCAAAGAGTGATTGAACATTGTTTCAAAGTTACCCACTAGTGATCTAGCTTGGGAGTTTTTAAAATGTATTTTCTTGACTATATGTGATAAATGCACCTTTTTAAAAGATTTAGGGGAAGAGGCAGAGATAATCCTTGGTTTAATGGGTAAATCTACATTTACATTTATTCATTTAGCAGACGCTTTTATCCAAAGCGACTTACAAATGAGAGATACAAGCAAAGTGATATCAAGCAGAGAATAATACAAGTAATGCTACTATACAAGATCTATTAATTGAGTACTAGAAGAAGCAGCGTGCGCAGAGTAGAGGTGTAAGTGCCTTTTATTTATTTATTTTTTAATGAGTTGGGTAGTTGTTGACTGAAGAGGCGGGTCTTTAGCTGTTTCTTGAAGATGGTGAGAGAATCTGCAGTCCGGATTGAGATTGGAAGTTCATTCCACCACTGAGGAACAGTTAGTTTGAAGGTTTTGGAAAGGGATCTTGTGCCACGCTGAGTAGGAACTAGTAAACGTTGGTCGCTAATCTATCGCAGATTGCGTGAGGGAACGTAAGCCTTCAGGAGAGAGTTGAGGTAGGGGCGCTGTTCCAGACAAGGTCTTGTAGGTGAGCATCAAGGCCTTGAATTTGATGCGGGTGGCTACAGGAAGCCAGTGGAGGGAGATGAAGAGGGGTGTGACATGGGCTCTCTTCAGCTGGTTGAAGACCAGGCGTGCTGCAGCATTCTGAATCATCTGAAGGGGTTTGATGGAGCTGGCTGGGAGGCCCGAAAGTAAAGAGTTGCAGTAGTCCAGTTTTCAAATAACAAGAGACTGGACTATCTATTCTTTTAATAAAAAATAGAGATGCTGCACGAGCTAAAACAAAGAAAACAAATAATCATGTGGACTGGACACATTACAGAACATTAGGAAATAATTGTACAAAACTGATTAAAAAATTATAAATATGACTATTACTTAAATATGATAACTGAAAATTTAAATGATCCATTTAAGTTCTGGAAATTCAGTGATAAAATAAATATTGTGAATGCCTTTAATAGTCATTTTATTTCTGCCGGTTCAATTTCGGATTTTATCTATTTGAGGGAACATAAGATAAAAGGAAATATGGAAGCCGTTTCATGTTGTCCTACTCAGATGTTCACTTTTACTCCTATTTTAGCCACACAAGTTTATGAAGATGAATCAAAATTTTGAATTGTAAAAAATCAGCATGGTTTGATAAAATAGAGCCTTACTTTATAAAAATCGCTGCAGATCTTAGCAGAACCTTTCACTTCTAGTTTTTATTCAAGTCTAACTTCAAATGTCATTCCTCCTTGCATGGAAATCAGCTATCGTACTCCCTTTTCTAAAAGGTGGAGAGCCCTTTGACTTAAATAACTATCGTTCCATTTCAAGACTGTCTGTGGTGGCAAAAGTATTGAATCTTTTATAAATGACCAAATAAAACAGTTTTGAACTGGAAATAACATTCTAAATGAATTTCAATGAGGCTTTAGATCAGGTCACAGTACTATAACAGCAGCCATGCTAGTTAATGATAATGAGTCTTTATTAATCACATATACATCACAGCACAGTGAAATTATTTTCTTCGCATACCCCAGCTTGTTAGGAAGTTGGGGTCAGAGCGCAGGGTCAGCCATGATACAGCACTCCTGGAGCAGAGAGGGTTGAGGGCCTTGCTCAAGGGACCAACAGTGGAACCCCTTCAACCCCGACTTTCCGATCAGTAACCCAGAGCCTTATCTGCCAAGCCACCACTGCCAACTAGTTACACATGAAATGATATAAAGTTTAGACAGAAGTCACCATTGTGCAACTTCACTTGTTGACCTGTCTAAAGCATTTAATTCCATAGATCACAATCTCTTGTTGCAGAGACTTAGTTTCTTTAGGCTTTAGTGAAATAGCTCTAAATGTGTTCAATAATTATTTCTCAGAAAAAAAACCAGTGTGTCTCAATGGAAGATTCCAGTTCAATAGATATTTTGGTTGGGAAAATGATGGTATTATGTAAATATTACACCTCGTTTACCCTCTTACACCCGCCACTATATTTCACATGCACCTCCTCAATAAGTGTTACAGATGTGTCAGATAAGCAGGTGGAAAAATATTGAAAAGATTTTTAGTTAGATAGAGAGGGATATTTTAACCATGAACATTTCCATCCAGCACATCTCATCTCATTCCCCCATGTCTGTGTAACTGATCCATTATTATTATTATTATTATTATTATTATTATTATTATTATTATTATTATTATTATTTTAAATATATGCATAAAACAGGTATAAGTGTGTAGGTCTGTGAAAACCCATCGATGTCACTGTGGCTGAATTTAAATGCAACTTCATGTTTGGACACAATACTTTCAGTCACACTGGAGATGGCGGAAATAGCAGGTGACAAAAAAGATGTTCTTCAGCAACAGTGGCAGTGCAATCTTAGCATAATGAGCTGTCCCGTCACTTACATCTCTCTCAACAGCTGAGTCCACTGCCTCAACTGTTTCCTGCTTTCATGTCCAAATCAAATAAAGGATTGTATACACACACAAACAGAAACCCATTGGGTAGCAAGCCAACAATAGGACAAGGTGGAGACAGGACTAGAACAGAAATTAAAACACAAGCACATGGTGTTCGTTGCCATTTCTTTGTATAAACACTTTTGCCAATGTAGTGACTTTATCCCTAGATTTAGTGACTTTTTAGACCCCTTGATCAATTTTATTTAAAATCTAGTGACTTTTTAAGCAAGAATTAGCTTCTATTCTGCACTTGATAAAGTTCTCCAGCTCACAGCTGCTGGTTATACGAGTTCAGAGAGGAGGTTCAGTAAACTCATCACCAGTGAGTAGTGCCTATGTGAGCATACATGCCCAAACACTGGCCACCATTGTGTCCAACAACCGATCACTGATCACCATCGTGTCCAACGACCAATCATTGATCACCATTGTGTCCAACGACCAATCATTGATCACCATTGTGTTCAACGACCGATCATTGATCACCACTGTGGCCAACAACCAATCATTGATCACCATTGTGGCCAACGACCAATCATTGATCACCATTGTGTTCAACGACCGGTCACTGATCACCATTGTGTTCAACGACCGGTCACTGATCACCATTGTGTCCAACGACCGTTCAGTGATCACCATTGTGTTCGACAACCGATCACTGATCACCATTGTGTTCAACGACCGGTCACTGATCACCATTGTGTCCATCGACCGGTCACTGATCACCATTGTGTCCATCGACCGGTCACTGATCACCATTGTGTCCAACGACCGGTCACTGATCACTATTGACTCCAATGACCAATCACTGATAACAAGAAAAGTTATAATCCATTATAACATATTTTAAATTCTATTCTATTCTAAACATCTTCAGAGAATCTTCCTTCTTCATGTATTGTGTTTTTATATGCAAATGATCACAAAGATTCAATGAATTAGTCAGTGATGCCATCTGATGACTTCTAGCTATTTTTCCTGTGTACATTAGCTACTTCCCCTGAAAAGTGCTGCACATTCGTGAACGTTCTGTTCTATGCACTAGAAAGTTGTGAGTTTAAATTCCAGGACTGTCAGAGAACTGCTGCTGGAATTGTATTCTACCTCGTGTTGTTTTGGATCAAAGCATCTACAGTACCAAATGAATAATTGTACAAACTTGCTAATTAGCTGTTGGAAGCCAGTTGGAAGCACACTGATTAGTAAGATTGAACAGAGGAGGGTTGATGAAACATTCAGCCTCTGGTCGAGGCCAATTCCCCAAATATCTAAAGACTTTCCTCCATCTATTAAAGAATTAAACAATGCTGAGGTGGGAGATTCAACCATAAAGCAAACCGAGTGTCCACTAATCATTTCCATTCCCAATACAGAATCTTTTAAAGAGTCAAAAGCCCTGGCTTTGACAGCTATTTGTCTTTTGCTGAACGAACAGAACAAGCGCTCTAATGGATAAATAATATGAATTGATTTGTAGTCAGCAAGAAGGCCAAGGTGAAAGACCCTCTCATGTCTTTGAAATGCCCAGTCAGGTCTGTAGAAACCTCTGTAAATAAAATCTTGATGATTACTTTGGGAAACTGGTATTCATCCTTGTGCTCCTAGAGAATATAAATTAAGGAGGAAATAAAGCTTCTTATTCTCTCCTGGAAATTGGGCGTTTTGCTAAAATAAACCCCCCTGCTGCATATAATATCCATCTTATTTAGACTGTTTCATCATTAATTTCATAGACACTTTGTTGTGCGCTCAAAACCTGGCTGCTAACACTCACAATGTTGCTGTATAGGAGAAATAAAGTTAATACTTCTTGCTTGTACGTGTACAGCATATATGTATTTATAACTCAATTAAATGTCAGTCCTGTTCTACAGTTGAAAAACAGTAAGTTTCTAAGTGCTGGCTTATCATAGCATCATTAGAGGTATACCAGGTTGCAGCTAAAAGTGGAATGCTGACAGCTACAAAACTTGTCACCTACACACCTTGTCTCTGGCACCTATGGCAACATCACATATCAAATTAAATGCACATATAGAATGAATTTAATGGCAGGAACTGCTAACGAAGAGAAAGCAAGACAACGTGGCTACAGTTATCCGTTCTCTGTCACTGTCACACAGACGGTCATTACAGAAAGCTACCCGCTCAGTTCTCTCAGAGCACGATGCTTGGCAGCACACAATTAAAAAAAGTCAGAGCACAGACAGTTTCACTGCTTCAGCTCTGGGTCAAATATCTTGCCAGATGTGCTCAGAACAATCATTATCATGTGCACATATCTGGCAGAATCCTGACAGCACTTACAGTACTGACACAAGCCCCTGAAGGACACAGATATTTGTTTATCAAACACATTGCGATTTTCATACAAAACAACATTTCCTGTTTTGCATGAAATTGAGTGATTTGCTTTCCGTGACTGTGACAAAAACAGATCAAAATGGCAAGACTATGAAATTCGTTGTTCATTTGTTGGCCATTAAAATGATGAGAATGAAATGAAACAAACAGATCAGTGATTTTAGAAACAACCTGAATCAGATTTTCTGAGATTGATGACATCACCAAAGCCCCCTCAAACCGCATCACCACCAAAATAACGTCAGCTGCTGCGGCTTTATGTGAAATACAATTTCTGTTGACACACTCCTTTTCCATTTTAATTCCAGAAATTAAAATGCCATTGCTGCAGGTAAGTCAGACGGTTACTAACAAGCATAACGCACTTTGTCAAAACAGTACTAGGCCAGATGTATATGGAGGAAAACCCATCTTCAGATCCAGTATGGTCTCTGCAAACAGAAACTGCATTACAACAATCTGGAAATTAACAACACTAGACAATCTTTCTTGGGCAACACCATCAACAGAAACATGAACAATTCCCACACTTTGTTTCAGACATTTATCTTCAGTATAAAAAAATCTGTATCCTGTGTTTATATATTTCTGTAAAGTTGTTTCGAGACAATGACCCTTGTAAAAGCGCTATACAAATAAAATAAAATTGGATTGAATTGAATTTAATTGAATTCAGTTACTGCTTGATCCTGACCAGAGTCCTGCTTGAAATCAGATTTATTACAAACAGTAAATGATTAATTTGTAAATGGTTCATTTCAGTGAGTCACTGAAGACTGCAGTGATAAAAACTCTGGAAAAAGAGTTTCTTTTATACCCTGATATGCTTGCACAGTTTAAATTATGGCCGGCACTTTTGTTGTTGATGGGGCTTATACCTTTTTAGTTTTTATTATTTGTATTGATCAATACGGCTAAGTACTGTATATACAAGTCTGTAAACCTCTTTATGATGTTAGCTTCTGCATTGTAAATACACAACACAAATGACTATAATTTCATTTCCTGGACTGTACATGGTCTTAATGAGACTGTCAAGAGGATGGAATGCCTAGATTTCCTTATTCCCATATTGCTTTTATACGAGAAACTCATTTAAAACAGCAGGATGTACAGGGGTACCAAAATAAACGTTACAAAATCATCTCAAAGTCATGTGCTCCTAATAAAACGAAGGGTGTTTTTACAGCCATATCAAGAGAGGATTTCACCCTCAGATTTTGTTATACAAATCTTATCTTACACAGAATTCAATTTTGTTTAGCGTTGAAGTATGTCTCGAATATTTTGTCCCCCTTTTTGTAATGATGGCATATAAAGCAATATGCTGACTTTATGTAATATGGTGATCATAATATGCTGTCTGGATAGATCCTACTTCTAGTCAAGCATGCTCAGCTAACCAGCTTTTATGACTGAGCTAAATGCGGTGGTATTATGAAACCAAATAGGAGGGACTATACTCTTTTTTTTCTCTACAGTAGAATTGATTTTCTTATCCCTCCTGGTCTGTTAAAATCCATTGAGATCCTTTGAATCCTTCCTCCTGTTAATATCTAACTCCTGCCCAATCCAATTTGCATTAATTCATAAACTCATTTCATGCCATATAAAATATTTCAATAATTTTCTTTTTCGAGATTAGGAAAGATCTCAATTTTAAAATGTAAATCCTCATATTATCTGTGAGGCCATACAGTACAATCTTTACTCAAAGGCAGATATATGTATATCTTCTTCCTCTAAAACTGCTAGGGCCTGAAAGGAGAAAATATTGTTTTTCCCCAAACACTTGTAGTTATTGCAGAAACAACATTATGATTCGAGTATAATTTAAACATAAAGTAGAACAAATGTGAAGGCATAATTCTTGTTATTATAAGCAATCTTACATACCAAGCAGAGTGTTTTATTGCTGAACAGGTTGTTTGTATTGATGCGATTACAAATAAAGCTGAGGGTGGATATAACTCAGGGGTCGGCAACCTGTACCACTCAAAGAGCCATTTGGACCCGTTTCCCACAGTAAAGAAAACACTGGGAGCCGCAAAACCCTTT
>JAFFST010051891.1:124038-143700 GCA_022414735.1 Noturus placidus
TTCTCATTCCCTACCCGGAGTAGGCACTCCATCAGTTTCCTACTGAGAACCATGGCCTCAGATTTAGAGGTGCTAATTGTCATCCCAGCCGCTTCACACTCGGCTGCGAACCGATCCAATGTGGGGGAAGGAAAATGTGCTAACTCTCTTGTCATATTCAATTTTTTGATCTCAATGCCAAATGCCTTCAGTCTACAGCAAAAACAAATGAATTTGCCTTGCTGTTCTGATAGTTTCGGAGGGCACTGCATGACAGGATAAGTTTTTCTTCTACTAATAGCAAGTAGGTGCTAAAGTTCTGCGCGGGGAGCTGAAGAAACGTCAAACCGCACACACCAGGAATCATTCGAGCCAATCATTTGGATATTTCTCTCTACAATGTTGTACCTAATTTGCATACAGTTGAGAAAATCTCAAATAAAATATTTCCTGTCATAGAGTTGTTTGCAATATTGAGTGTAGGGTATTTATTTTAGTTTTTGTTAAATCAGTCTGTTGACTACTAATACAGACAGTGTGTATTTGTCTAAGAGCTTGTCGAAGAGCTCAGCAGTATACAAAAGCTCAGTAGTTTGCCTGCATTCGGCGGCGTGTAAGTGGTATAAGTGTGTATCTTCATTCAAGCGTGTGTGTTCTTTCCCAGCTGGAATTCCTGTTGCATTTTTGTAGGAGTGAAACAGCACTGATTGTTGGCTCTGATGCTGCTGATAAAGATGAGGAATGGAAGTAATGGAGAGAAGGAACAGAAGCAATATAGAGAGAAAGGGAAAAAAAGAGTGCGAGAGAAAGACGGGGTGACGAATAGAAGGAAAAATCTTGCCTGAGCTCTGGCAGTCTCCTCTGGATCAATATGGAGTGTTAAGAGTGAGAAATGGAAAAGGGAGAGAGCAAAGTGGGGATTTTTTTTCCTCCCCCTGCGCTTGTCACTTATTCTGTCTCTATTGACAGCCGGTTGCTCTCTACACGTTGAAAGATTTATAGGTGATACAATAAAGCATTTCAGAGTAATGTTGAATAAGGGAGCAGAATTTGCATTATTTATGAATGTGATTTATGAATGAATATTAATTTATTAATTTATTATTAAAGATCAGCTCATGCAGGAACATATTATAAAATTTTCTGATAAATGTGATGCGTGTTGCCAAACTCCTGCAGCTGTGTGTGTGTGTGTGTGTGCGTGTGTATGTGCGTGTGCGCGTGTGTGTATGTGTGTGTGCGCACTCTGCCGTTTCATGTCCATTTGTTGTCACACAGACTTAGAAGCTGTAGGGATTCGCTTCGTAGGAAGTGGTAGATATTGCTACATAGGGCTGGAATACATTAGTAGTCTAAATCCAGAACATCCTGGGGCATACACACAAACACGGAAGAGAAGATTTGTGCTTAAGTTCCAGTGCAAAAACTGAAGAGACTCCTCCAAGCAAATCACGAGCTTGAACTACAGCGTAAATGCCTTGAACTTGGAAAGTAAATTAGGAAATGTTAGTGGTGTATTAGTGAAGAAATGGAGATTATGTAAGGAATCAAACACTTGGGGATGTGCCGTTATAGGAAAATAATTCATGACAGGGTGGTGCAATGAGGCCTGATGGGAAGTGGAGTTACTGGTACCACCTGGAAGTAGATTTTCTTTTAACAGTGTGTTTTATTTCTCTTATACCACAAAAATTTGCAATTTTAAATGCATTAATTATACGTAGTCCTTTTTAGCTATTTATAGTCACATTTAATGTTGTGGAACATCTGCAAGACAACAAGTTATCACTTGTATACAGTAGCAGCTATACAGTCCATCCCTCACCGGTCTCTCTTTTTCCCCCTCTCTCTTTTGAAGTTAATAAGACCAAGAAAAACAAACGAAATAAACCCCACTGCATGTTATGTGACATCCAAGACCTCCTTTCAGAAATGTTAAATTAAGCTTCACCCTATCAACACAACTGTGTTTCCCCCACATTTTAAAATCGGGTTATTATTATCCTTAGATTATGTGGCGAGTGAGTTGATCCTGTAGAAACATTAGTATATTAGAAAGAGTGCATTCATATCACATAAAATAAATAGTAAACTTGCGATGGTGATTGCAGCTGATAAAGGTATACATATAGGCTACATCCACATTAATCAAAACATCATTTTCTCTACATTCTGGCCGTCCGTCCACACTAAGGTGTCGTTTTTGAGTGAAAATGGAGCTTTTCAAGAACGCTCTCCCAAGTGGATAAATCTGACAACGCAGTTTTTGCAGTTTGTTCAAAAACAATGACATAGTTTGAGTCGTGTGACGTGGCCATATGGCCCATTCCACTCGAAACAAACAAGATAGTGGACGATGATGTGTTGCAGTCGTCATGACTGCAGTTTGATCGAAGATTAAAGTCACTTTTTATATATGCTTCAGATAGAAATTTTAAATAAACAGCTGACGGACAGGACACAAGCCGACGCGTCTTGCGATTGTACGCATGCGCAGAATAGGGATGTGAGTATTTTCAGACGTTTCAGTGCGGACGAGCCATTTTCGGAAAACATTCATGAAAACGATAGTGAAGATGTAGAGCGCTTTAAAACGAAAATGCAGTTTTCAGATCTATCCGGATTAATGTAGACATAACTTTACGCACACCTCTACGCGGAGCAGTGAAGTAAATGTGCATTGGAACTGTTTCATATGAGAGAGAGAGAGAGAGAGAGATAGAGAGAGATAGAGAGAGAGAGAGAGCACTTCATTTCTGTGAGCTCTGAGATACATGTGCGCATTCGCTTGCCAGGATCTGTACTTTGTTTGTAAGTCGCAGCACCTTGTGCTTATTATTAATGTCCAGGCCATCTTAAAGATACTGTATAAATGCCATAACATGTTAAACATAAAACTGTGTGGGTGTTCCCACATTGTAATCCTTATTGACTCAAACTAGGAAGGTTACTCGTACCAAAAAACATACTCATAGCTGGTTTTGAAACAGATTGGTATTGATGTGTTCTAAATACCTAATCATTTGTTCATCGTTAATAAAAGATTAGTTAATGGTATATACACACATTACTAACTACATCAATTGTCATTCTGAAGAAGTAATTATTTGTTCATAGCTATTATTGAGAGAATAATGATGGTTACAAAGTGGTAGCAAAAGTCGCAATGCTACAATCTATTTATAACACACTCCTTTGTTTGGAAATTTTCCTATTAGCCAGTTGGTATGAATTTGAATAAACTGTGATGACTTGTTGACCCTTGATTTCACGCTTTAATCCCAAGAGACAGTCCCTGTGCTCACATAGTTCAAGCGCACCCTTTACTTCTTAAAGGGTTTTCATCCTAGAGAAGTGTGCTGAAAGGTTCTCAAACCTAATTTATGTGTGTGTATGAGAGAGAGAGAGAGAGAGAGAGAGAGAGAGAGAGAGATTTAACGTTCGGATTAGATTCATTCATGCTTCATTAAAGCTTGATCGCATGGCCTGATTGCAGGAGGTATTATTATATTTCAATTAATTTGAGAGCCAGATTTAGATATTAATACGCACGCACATACAGACACACACACACACACACACATACACACACACACACACACACACACACACACACACGCTCTTACACTTCAACCCAAGCAGCATGCGAGATCAGAGATCTGGGTGAGGTAAAGCCACAAAGCTAATAGAAGTGGAGTGATGTCATGCATGTTTGGGATTAGCAATTAGCATTCAGGCGAGCACAAGAAAGATGAAAGTGAGAAGAAATGGAATTCATGCAGGTAATGTATTTTTACACTATCGTGAATATTACAGGTGCTCGCTAAAGCTGCTGCAGAGAGCAAACCAGAGAGACAGACTCCACGGTGTGTGGAGACAAATGCCATTAAGCATAATTCACAGGAGGTCCATTAATGCTCCGACCATGCCAATGTCCATTGATGCAGGTCTGCCATTAGCATGTGACTGACCACAATTACGAATGACGCCAATAGCATTAGTCAATAATTTTTAGCCAGCTTTGTTAACACATTGATATAGAATAGAGTAAAAAGAAACAGAGACAGGATTATTTTGGTTTGGAGGACTTTGCATTAAGCATTTGGCAAGAAACTGATGATTTACTGTAGATTTAATCTCCAGTACAGTCTCATGGCTGCAAACGTATATGAATTTGTACCAGATTAAATGAAAATATATCAACAGTTTTGGTACACAAGGAGGGTTTTTGGCATATGTAAGAACCACATTACCTTGAGAACATCATCTCTGCAGTGAAGCATAGTGGTGGTAGCCTCATGTTAAGTGTTACCCATCACCTCTTGGTTTGCATTTCTGACTGGCACTCTCCAGTCAGAAAACTGTTGATATGGTGAATTTTTTTTTATTTTTTTTATTTATTTTTTTTTTACACATAAGGAGACCTTTATGTAGCTGTAGAACCTTGGGGTGGGAGAGTGTAGAGGAAGACTCGGGAGACAGGCGGAATCTCCAGGCTTACATCAATTCAGTCTGCGCTTTTCAGCGTACTTTCAAAAAGCTCAACAAAATAAAAAAAAACTCAAGCAAATTGGCCTGTCCTGGACTCTCAGCTTTCACGTCAAGTTCAAGCTGTGTGTGTGTGTGTGTGTGTGTGTGTGTGTGTGTGTGACTCGCTCGCAAGCTCTACCAGCTATCTCACGTTCTCTTTTTCTCTCTCTCTCTTACTGGTTACAGGAGCCCCTGAAGGCACAAAGAGGCACGCATAAGTAAACTTGGGCTAATTAGACACAGTAGAATCATCACGCGTTACCTGCCGGTTCGACCCGCCTCCTCTCAGCCAACGCTCAACCACACCCCGTCTGCCACAGTCGCATTTTCAGAAGGAGTCTCCAGTGAGCTTTGTAGAGGTAAAGCTGTGCCTTTTTTGTATTAATATCTTCACGAGCAAGGGGAAAAAAAGACCGGCTGGTAAGGAAACGACAATTTATAGCTGCTGTAATTTAAGTGATGACAGGAACTGATTTGTGTCACGGGTGTTCCACAACATTATACTTAACAATAAATGGATAAAAAGTTTGATGTGCGGTCCTTTAGTAGAAAATTGTTAGCGTTGGCACATTGCTGGTGTATAAAAGGAATTAGGCACTTCAGGCCGTGCTGTTGTTTAGAAAGAGTCAACTTTGGTGTGGTAACAGTAACTCTGCTTCATTACACCATCCAATTGTTGTTTATTTTCCTATCCAACGATTGAAGGTTAATGTGATTTTCTGCGATCGCGATATCCTGGAGGGACTGGTTACTATTCAGAGATCTAGACTATCCAATGATTGAAGGTTACTGAATACTACAAAGGAACCTCAGATTAAAAATTTTATCCATTTATTTTTAAGTGTACTGTTGTGGAACACCCGTGGAACAAGTCAGTTCTTGTCATCACTTCAATTAGCGCAGCTATAAGTTGTCGTTCCCTTACCAGCTTCTCTCTTTTTTTCCCCTCGCCCGTGAAGGTAATAAGACAAAAAAGGGACAGCTTTACCTCGGATAGTTAGAAAGCTCACTGGAGACTCCTTCTGAAAATGCGACTGTGGCAGACAGGGTGTGGTTGAACGTTGGCTGAGAGGAGGCGGGTCAAACCGGCAGGTAACGCGTGATGATTCTACTGTGTCTAATTAGCCCAAGTTTATTTATGCGTGCCTTTTTGTACCTTCAGGAGCTCCTGTAACCGGTGAGAGAGGAAAAAAAAAAGAGAACGCAAGATAGCTGGTAGAGCTTTCGAGACTCCGTAATATTCAGAGGAGCTTGCAATTATGCAAAATTACTGAAGGTTTTCCACAGACTTGGGCCAAGATGTGTCATGTGACATCATCACAACGCGCAATCCGCCAAAGCCCTCTTCTTCGATTCACGTGCGTCGTACACGAGTACAGCTAAAACGTCTCATTTACCAACAAACATCACTTGAAGTAAACTCCTCTGTCCTGAAGAGAGGAACTTTTACAAAGCACTGTGACTGTTCCAAAGCGCCGACACACGTGACTCCTTCCAAAAATGATAAATAAATGTGCCTAACAACAAAAATTACCACATGGATGATTGATTATAAGTTGTCTTTGTTAAACAGGATGTTTTTAAATCTGTTTTTTGTTAGTCTCAGATTATCTGGAACAGCCGCCATGCAAGTCTGTGTATGATCTGTTACTATAGAAACAATAACGTATTAGAATGAGCACATTAATACAAACCTGTCATTCACGTTAGGCCTGGAGCTACTGTCCGAGCCGTGCGGTTATACGGAAATAACGCACACCTACTGATAACTGCGCGAATTCAACCATGCGTCGTGATTTAATTATGACAGAAAATCAACAGCGAGATTTCAGTGAGCATATCCTTTTCATACGCCTTTCCTTTCACAGGTGAACTGTTGTCTGTGGACGTACCGTGCTGAAATGATTGCGGTGCATTAGTTCTTTAACAACCTGCCATGCCTGAGCATTAATGAAATCTCTGTGACTGGATAAAAGCTGGAGTGTCAAAATCAGGTCCAGGGGAGTCACAGCAATACAGCGATTTGTGTTTTCCCCTCTAACACACTCAATCCAGGCCCTAAAGCCCTCGGTAATTTGTTTATGAGCTGAATTAATCTGAAACCCCTGGTTATACAAACATGTACACAGCATCATTCAGCTGTTCTGGAGAAGAGGAAAGTGAGGTTTATTCAATATTCTGTCTGTTTGCGTAGTATATGCTCTGTTTGTGTGTGGGTGTCTGTCGGATTTTATGAATGCATACGGCCATATGCTTAATTGTTCTGTTTACCAGCAAAAATGCCACTCTTTGTAATTGTAGAGTTTTTCAGTCTCCTTTTGTGAGTGCTTGCTGAATGCCTGTCGTTTTTTTTTTTCTTCTTTTCTTTTTTTTTAATAGAGTAACTCCTCTGGATGATCGATGAAGAGCATGCTTACAAAGAAGGCCACAATACAGTACTTTGCTGCTTGTGTATACGTCTCAGTTATAAGAAACGATTATTTCTTTTGGGCTGTTTTCCAGCTGGCAGCGAAGCTCAGCAGAGGAAATGGTGTGCTGCTGAACAAAAGGTTGCGAGCTTAAATCTCAGGACTGCTAGACCGCCAACATTGCACAGTCAAATGAGGCCCTTAGTCCTTATATCTATATATACTGTATATTTAGATATATATTAGGATTGATTGTTCTTGGCTAAAAGCATCTACCAGGTGAATAATGTAAATGCTAAGAACTTGGAAGAAACCCACACTGATGTTAACCCAAGCTGACCCCGAAACTCAGCAATATTAGTAAGCATGATGGGATGAGGGGTAGACATTTATACACTGAATACAGATTTTATTCTCAATCAAGAGTTTAACGCTGCAAAAAAATTGAAAATAGCTTGAATGTAGTCTATAAATGTCTCAATAATTTCCTGTTAGAAGATTACATTAAACGGGCGCATGGTGGTTTAGTGGTTAGCACGTTTGCCATGCAGCTCCAGGGGTTCGAATCCCACCTCCAGAATGTGTGTGTGGAGTTTAGATGTTCTCCCCATGCTTTGGCAGTTTCTCTTGGGTACTCCAGTTTCCTCCCCCAGCCCAAAAACATGCGTTGGCATTTCAATTCAGTTCAGTAGCGGTTTTTACAACGCTCATTGTCTCACAGCAGCTTTACAGAAATATATAAACACAGGATACAGATTTTAAGATTAACTCCAAATTTCCTACTGTAATTGTTCATAGTGTGTGAATTGTGCCTTGCGATGGCTTGGTACCCTGTCCAGGGTGTTCCCTGACTTATTTGCTCTGAGTTCCCTGGGATAGGCTTCAGGCTGCCCTATGACCTTGTGTAGGGTAAGCAGTATGGAAAATGGATGGATGAATGGAGAGTGCAATAAAGCAAATATGCCGATTTAAACCTATTAATAACCTATGTACTATCATCAGATAATCTTTTTTCTAAATTTAAGCCTTTTCTAGAGCATGTCTAGAAAGAATCCTATCTGCCAACAGAACAAGAAGATTTAAAGCTTAAAATGTGTAAAAGCATCTAAAAGTAGGCTGAATATTATACTATTTCTAATAATCTCATAACAAACCAAATATTAGACAAATGTTCTCATGTTTAGGATACTTTCACATGCTTAGATATGTTTATTGCAGGGAAAGGTTGACATTTAGGCCTGCTTTATGAACATAATCTCGGCATCATGTGAAAATCTGCATATATGAATATATGCATAACGTTGTGAAAAGGTTTTGCTGAGAAGGGAAAATAAGAAGAAAGTTTTCTACATTAGTTTGCTAAATGTTTCAGGTACGAGGCTTTAATTCTACCACACTATGTAGTGTTTTGATGAAAAACAGCTGCATCAGATAACATTTGTTTGGAAAGTATCCAATCTTTAAGGAGGGCGTTAGTCAGACAAACAACCAAAAGACTGAGTCTAACACTCGATACGATGCTACAACCCTCATGCTTCACTGTGTTTGAATGTGGAATGAGTATTGAGAGCATTTTATGTATAAGAGGAGTTAAAACAAAACAATTAGGTGTAAAAGCAGACAGTGTGTGCTTTTATCATTTGGACATCGAGTTTTTAGAACACACAATGTGACACGCCATGTATATTTACCAATTAGCATTATGTATGTATGTGTGTATGTATGTATTTATTTATTTATCGTTAGTTCGGTTTAGTGAATTTTTGGTGTGTTTGATTTAAAATATGTCTGGAGGGTTAGCGTCGATAAAGTGTTCAGCTGTGATTTGTTGACAGCCTGCAGTTAAATTTAGGAACCACCAATCCATCCAATAATACCTTTGTGTGTGTGTGTGTGTGTGTGTGTGTGTGTGGGTGGGTGGGGGTGGGTCGGTTGGGAGAGGTGGCTGGATGGTGAACTCGACTGCACTGCAGGGTATGCAGAAGAAGCAGTGGTCAATGGCTGTGTCACTGTTTATAACACACACACACACACACACACACACACACACACACACACACATTCACAAACAGCAAATACAAGTACTGATTTAACCAGAACAACAAGAAAGGAAAAAAAGGTGACAGAGCGCAAGAGACAGAGCTGGACAGCTAGATGAAGATACTGGGTTTTGTTATTTGTTAATGGTCTTGTGCATTTAATAATCTCCTCCGGTACAGACGTGTAATTCAAAGATTCCAAAACGATTCATATAATAACCCCATGTTCCATCACAAGATGACAGCACCTGTTATTTACCGACCCCTGCCCCCTGTCTCTCTCTCTCTCTCTCTCTCTCTCTCACACACACACACACACACACACACACTTATAAATGTCTCTCATCTCCCCTTACACCTTGTGATCATGTCTGAGTTCCCTGGTCTTTGGCTCAAGGGTTGTATTTAGATGAAATGCCACTTTTAATGGAAAATGTGATAGAAACAGCACCACAGAATATTGCTTGAGCAAGAAGGAAGTGATGAAAGTTGCCCAGCTGCTGGCCTGAGAGTTTGAGTGAGGGTTTGTATATTTATATGCACACATTATGTGTGTGAGGTGCATTCTAGACCATTCAGACATAACCACAAGATGCTCTCACATACATGAAGTTAACCCCTCAGACACATCGTGAAATGTTTTCTTCCTTTTATTCAAGAGCGGTGTGACGATGATGGTTCATGGTTCATGGCTGTGGTTCACCACTGTTCTGTGAGCATGGTGCCATTATTCTTTTTAGAAATAGAAAGAATACGACACAAATGTGACTCCAAGAGGAGTTCATCCACCAAAAGCTGTTGTCAGAGTAACAACCAAGAGACCATGGGTAACGCGCAACGTGATGCTTCCTCCACCATGCTTCACTGTAGTGATGGTGTTATCAGGGTGATGTGTTTGAATGTTGGATAAATGTTGAGAGGATTTTGTGCATATCAGCTATTAAATCTAAGAGTATTTGGGTGTGTGTGTGTGTGTGTGTGTGTGTGAGACAGGTAAATGTACTGTATATGACTAAATGTTGAGGTTAACTGATTCATGGCTACCCTTGATTCAAAATAAAACGTTGGGACTTCTCTGGTAAACGGTTGTTTTTGAATCCTAACAGTGCAGGTTTCTGAGAGAATTCAGTCATGAGGAAGTCATGAGTGTGAGGTGAAGCATGTTGGCTATTCATAGTACCTACATAGATGGTCAAAAATATACCAAAGATATACACTGTCACAATCTTACACCTTGCTTTTGTATGTGCTCCATGATCATGAACCTTACTATGTACCTTAATATTGTCCTTGTACCTTAATATATATGTCCCAGAGATTATTTAATAATGAGGTAGTTCATGTACTATAAAATAAAGCTCTTACAGTATTATGTTCGACATCAGACTGTGTTCATGGCGCGAGAAAAGTTCCAGTAGTTCTGTGATGAAAGAAGAAATAACTTTGTTTTATACAGAGATTGCCTCCAGTTGTGTGATTTAGTTTCTACACCGATGTCAAGTGCTTCACATTCCCCCAGAGAATCTTCCACATCAGCAGCAGTAGTGCGAAGATCAAAAATAAAATGCACACTGTACTGTACTTTTTTCTTATTTCATTCTTTTTCTTTTTTAAGATACTTGGATGAAACCTCTGCTATAGCTATTTTAGGACATTTGCATTGTCTTTACAGTAATCTATTCATAACAAAGTTAATAATTAATCACGTCTCGCTTCATTAACCGTCTTCTGCATGCATTTGAAGTCTGTAAAAAAATATTGTTTTGGTTATACCACAGTGCTGCTGAATTGTCAAGTCTGATTGGTTAGAATTTCTATAAAACTACTCTACACTCAAATGAGAGATATGATTTATATATTAACTCGGCTGTTACGAGGTCCACAGTGACCTCATAGATTAGGTGATTGAACTTAAATGAAGGAAGGTATGGTTGGTCTCTGTGGAGGAACCCTTAAATGTCTGGAGTCCTAGGAACGTTTACAAGTGTTTATAAATTTCCAACAATGTTTCATGTAGAATCTCTTGCAACGGCTAGAAATGTTAATCATCCAGTGAGCTGGAGGAACCTTTTATAAAGACATACTTTATATTACCGTAGTTATATTACTGTAGTTAAGTGTAAAATATATTTTAAAAAATACAGTTTGGGCCTTGCAGTTCAGCATAAATTATAGCAATAATTTGTTGTTTGCTCAGTTTCTCTTGAAGTTGGGATTGTTGCTGAGAGAGAATTCAATGAACTGGATTTGTTGTTCTTATTAATGACAATCTTATGATTGTAGTCACAATTAATCCAGCCTGTTACTGAGAAACACAAAGTCCTCTGTCTTGAAGATTTTGCCAGTAGATTTCCTGAACATTTTACTTCAGATTGCTAAATAACCGTCTCAAAACAAGTTTTTGTTATCACTTAGCAGCTATATATAGTTGTTCCCTCAAGTTACCAAGAAACCTGAAAATCGAAAATTCTGGAAAGTACAGGACATTTACTGTCTGATTTGAGAACTCAACAGTGCTATGGTATAATGAAAATTTAAATACACTTGACTGTAGTAGCTGAGTCACCCATGGGCGTAACCACTCACTCTTTGGGGAGGGTCGTGACCCTCCCCAATATTGAGGAAATACCAATCTGCCCCCCCCCAATATACAGGAGAAAATATTTTCTATATGTTCTGCTTTAATTTTCCCTGCCAATGGATCTGTCTTTTCTTCATCTATTCTATTTATTTTATTTATCTATTTATTTATGTCTATTCTTTTTTAATATATTCACGTTTGTTAAGGAAAATCGGTGTACAACAACCACCCCCCCCCCAATTGTACACTTGGTTTCGCCCATACTCAACGCAAGTTCGGTGATGTATTTTATCAGCTCAGTCTGTAAGAAATGGAGACAGCAGCTTTTTTCAGACAGTAAGTCACTAGACACCTAAATATCCAGGCTAATGTCAGTTCCAGTTTTTGACCATTAACGGTACATTCACGTGCACATCCTCCCGCCGAGTTCACTGTGAACCCTCACTCTGTGACAGACTGTTATAAATGTGAGTGAAAGTGAGGAAAGTTGCACAGCATTTTGTTCAGAGAATACATCTGTCCACAGGATGTCCACAGCACCCCACCATTGCCCTATGCTGTGGGAGCTTCTATCACTCAGAAACCACGTGAATTCAAACAGTAACTGTAATCCTAAAACTATCTTCTAAATATGCAAATTTTCAGTATCAAATTTTAGCACTTGGACCCCCCCCCAATGTCCATGCCATGGTTACGCCCTTGGAGTCACCTCATGTCATTTTACTGGCCTGATTCTCAGTCCAGATATTTCACCAATAATATTTCCAGTCATTAAAAATGATTCTTAAAAATGTGTTATATTATCTTGAAAATCATCACTATATGTTGTAATATTGGTAGATTGCTTTTTTCTGCCTGTTCAACTCGCAGCACAATCTAGTAATTAATATTTATGATCAGATCCTCAAGTTTATTTCATTAATATTTAGTAGCTGACTCGTGACTCTAAGTTTAAAGATATGGCTGGCCTGAATGGATATTCCGGAGGAATATGAAGCACTCACCTGTGATTCAGCAGGAAGTTTCTCAGTGGTGTTGAACACATCTAGACACATCTCGATGCAAATCTCATGGACTGAAAGCTGAAATTCTGATCTGTCGCCTCATATCCACCTTTTGATCTCAAACCGAAAGTCTTCAGTGTATAGCAGAAACAAAAGAATTGGAATTGCCACCCCAATACTTTCGGACGAGACCGTATATACATTTTAGTTCACCGTCACTCAACCCTATTAGCTGAACACATTCACTGCTATGAAATATTTGGAAAATCACATGTTCAACAGGAAGTTGTCATTCCTGATGACCATGGGTAGAAGGAAATTGTGTAAAATGCTACGGTGATATTGACTGACATGGCCACTTTGAAATAGGGCTGGTGATATGTTGATCTAATATCAATATCATGATAAGTGGACACGCGATACACTTTTCTGAGATATCGTTGGTATGGTGTTGTGATTTTTAAAAATGTTTTTAATAATTACAAAAACTTTTTGAAGCTGGAAAAAATCAAGTATAACATCAGAGGCAGCGGAGACTCATTTTTGGGAAAATGACAACAGTTTATTACCTACTTCAAGGATGTACGCACCCTGGAGGTAGATTAAGGAGAGGTGGACGGTCAATACTCTCCATCTTACCCCCCCTTCTCCCCCCATTTTTAAAAATGTATTTATTTATTTTTTCAATTTATTTATTTATTTATTTATTTACATTTCTTTCTTTTCTTTTATTCTGTATGGATTTATGAAAAAATACGAAACATATGTAATTGAATTACATGTACATGAATCATAAATAAATTAATCGTATGTAAACATTCCTGGGTGGGGTAGGTTGGGCTGTAATTGGGGTAAAAAAAAATTATTCTGTATTTATATATTTTGTTGTACTCTGAAAAGTGTATGAGAATCAATAAAAAATATAAATAATAACAAAAAAAAAATAATAATTACAAAATAAAATGCTACCGAATGGATGCTTTTGACATTTTTAAAAAACTTAATCTTCTTTGTCCTTAAAGAAAAGTAGGGGCGCACGGTGGCTTAGTGGTTAGCATGTCCGCCTCACACCTCCAGGGTCCGGGGTTTGAGTCCCGCCAGGGCCATGTGTGTGCGGAGTTTGCATGTTCTCCCCGTGTGTCGGGGGTTTCCTCGGGGTACTCCGGTTTCCTCCCCCAGTCCAAACACATGCATGGTAGACTGATGGGCGTGTCTAAAGTGTCCATAGTGTATAAATGGGTGTGTGAGTGTGTATGTGATTGTGCCCTGCGATGGACTGGCACCCTGTCCAGGGTGTACCCTGCCTTGTGCCCGATGCTCCCTGGGATAGGCTCCAGGTTCCCCGTGACCCTGACAAGGAGTAAGCGGTTGAAGATGGATGGATGGATGGATGGATGGATCGTTAAACTCGGTTTAATAGATTTTTTGTTTTTCAGACTGTTTTTTAGACAGTTTGTTGGCTAAATTATATACCGTGGTACGCATTATGCATCACAGAAATGTCAAGTATCGTGATATGATATTTTTGTTATATCGCCAAACCCTTTGAAAGTGGCTGTGCTGCTCAATTTATAGACTAGTCATTGGATAGATAAGTTATTAGAATGTCCTCATGTCATTAGCATAAATGCTAGTTAAATGCATTTTATGTACTTGCTAATTCTATGCTGGAAGAAAAACCCTCAACCTTTTCGCTTTTTTTGAAACCCTGTTTCGTATTTAAGAGCAGATCGAAGCTAAGACCTGTAACTGTAGATGGCTTTTCTTAGATTCAATGCTGAAAATGCAAAATAAAGTGAACTTTTTAAGACTTTAAAGGGCTAAATAGCACTTAAATGTTTAATAGACATTTAAAGCTGGTCACATGTAGAGTTTTGGGCGTCAGGAGTGTTTTTCCTTTTTTCCGTTTCCTTTTTCTGACCTTAGACTGGGTCACAAGTGTGACATGAATGCGTTTCCTGTCAGATCAGTGGTGTTCACAGACAAGGAGGAAATTCAGATGTGAAAATTCTCAAGCAAGTTCATCAAAAAGCTAAACAGCTGAAACATCCACAGCTGTGCTGTCAGCTTGTTTGCTTTTTCCAAAGGATTTTTAAATGCACGTAAATCTTTTGCATGTTCATGTACTTTAAAAGTCCTCTCCTGTAGGTCTAAAGACAGTGGAGCAGCAGGCAGGAAGAAATTAATGATGTAAAGCTTGAGGTTCTCGCATAGCAATGAAGCATTCTTCCCTTTTGAGGAAGGCAAACAGGTGTGCCACCAACACAGGAAATATCACGCATGGTTTTAAGCATAATTTATATTTGGAAGAGGAAAATGTGTTTCTCTTAGATCTCGTGTTGGATTTTTCTTCATACTGGCTTGTTAAATGAGAGTGTTTGCCAAGATCCTCTTTTTTTTTTTAAACTAGGAATAAGACTCGTTTGTATTAAAGCTGGTACAGTGGGGCTTGAATACACTCTGGATGAGACGTAAGGGTGTGTTTCCACACACATACACATTTAAGGGCAAAATTAGCTTCACAAACCTACCTACTAGCATGTTTTTATGTTCAGGGCGGCTGTGGCTCAGGTGGTAGAGAGGGTTGTCCACTAATTGTAGGGTTGGCCATTTGATTCCCGGCCCACGTGAATCCACATGCCGAAGTGTCCTTGGGCGAGACTCTAAAGCCCAAGTTACTCTTGATGGCAAGCTAGCGCCTTGTATGTGGCAGCTCTGTGTATGTGTGAGAATGGGTGAATGAGACACAGTGTAAAGCATTTTGTAAGTGGAGGAAACTTGAAAACCCAGGAGCAACACATGGACATGGGGAGAATGCTCCCATATGCTCTGTTGTTAGATTTATTGATTATGCTTGGTAATAAATAAAACCATGATTAATAAACAGATGAGCTCACATCCATTCTCATCATTATCTCTTACATTTCACAACGAGGACATTTATATTTAGTGATTCATGCATAATTTTCTTGTCAACTTGAGGGAAACTGTTCAAAGGTCTAATTGGGGTTACTGCATTAGAAAATTTAATACACGAACTAGCAGCACTTCTGATAAGTGTAAAATTGTTGATGATGGTAAGTAGAAAATCAGTGCTGCTTCTCCAGTTTTTAGTCCATGAAAAACGACCTGAGGCAAATTGCATGAAAAGTTTGAGTTTGTAAGTTTAAGATGCGACCCGTGGTGAGAACCCTCATCTTTCCTTGTGGTCTGAGACCCAGGTGCTCTACCCACGAGCCATGAATGATCTGAAATGTGATTTTTGCACACTAGCCGTCAATAAATTTCAGAATCGTGAGCGATGAAGATGCGAACTGATTGAGCGTCTGAATTCCCATATGTACACACTGCTGCTGTATAGAAGATTTTTCAACACTGTGATCCAGTGAGCTTTTCCAAAGTAAGATATAGTCACTGCACTGAAAATATTCACACCAGCACTGACGTCCATTGATTGATTTTACTTATTTATTTCCATTTCAGTCCGATTATTGAAGTGATGAAATGAGCACCTCAGGAAAAAAGAAATGTTGATGATGTTTAAATGTGCTGGGACAGAACTTCAGAAAAGATGCATCTCATCTGTTCAGAGTCCATGGCTATAGTTGAATATGTTTATATGGCTCCACGCCGAATGAAGTGTTGTCAAGATTCATTCATAAGGAAGACATTTTTTGAGAATTGCCCACGCTCTAGACAAAGCAAGAAGTCTGGCTGGCTAATGGTTTTTATTTTGTGATGCAATTTGTATGAAATCCAATTAAATCAGTTTAAGTGAAAATAAAGGTTTTTCTGCTCCTGCTGAAATACGCACCATACTGTGCATCAATTCCTAAATATAAAAGTAAACTTGTATTAGTTTAAGATTAAAAGGTTAAGATTTTTACAGAACCAATAAAATATACTTGGCACATGCTACCATTTTTTCCCCATTTGAATGTATTTGTAGGCGTTACATGGAATGCTTTCACAAGAGTGCTTTAGTGCTTGAAATGGAAGGCAAAAAATATAAGCACCCTCGATTGCTTAAAAGAAGTTTTGTCATGCAGATCATCGTGGTGACGGATATCATGGTGGTCATTTTCAGAGAGCATTAGCCGAACTTGCCATTCAGTCTTAAAAAGCTCAAGACACTGACCTTGAACTGTAGACTCGGCAGATTCAGTGCAGTTCAGACATGCTGCATGTCTTCTAGCTTGTCGTCTGGAGCGTGCAGACTTGTGCTGTTAAACTAATAGACGCTTATTTTACCACATGCATTGGAGCTGAAATCTCTCTTTAAAATAAATAAAATCAAATTCTGAATCAGCCTGCAGCTTAATGGTGCTTGTGTCCTTACGCTCTACCAGGTTTCTCTGAATTCTGTGCTGTTGCTGTTGCTTTTCCTTCATCATGCCCTGATCTGTAGAGAGGAAGAAGGAACAAGTTTATAGGGATTTCTATAGGGAAGATTAACTTATGTTTGTTAATGACAGTAATAACGGTGGTAAAACACTGCAGGTGAATAGGGCATGAAATAAAACAATAAATATCACTCAGTATGTTTACATGGACAACAATAATCCGATATTAACCCGATTAAGATGATACTCTGATTAAGAAACTAGCATGTAAACAGCGATTTTTTTTATTACTTTAATCTGACTAAAGTCATACTCGGAGAAAACACAAATCGAATGAAGATGTGTGGAGTATTCCTGTTTGAGTTGCATTATCGACGTGCATTACAGACATTTACACATACAGAGATTTCACCGCATTCTGCGACAGGACATGTACGTGTGTGTGAATGGGTGCATGTGACACTGTGTAAAGCGCTTTGTATAAAAGCGCTACATAAGTGCGCTATTTACCAAAAAGCGACTCATGTAAACACCTTAATCAGGATATTGTCTTATTCAGAATAAGGTGAGTAATTAGATTCCTGCTGTCCATGTGAACGTTGTAAATGAATCTTTGCTATTAGATTGCTGATATTCTTTGGTATTGTAACGTTTTCAAACAGTATGAGTGTTCATGCAAAAGGCTTTGTCTAATTAAATATGAATAAATCTACATACTTAATAAAACCAAACAAATCTAGCCTTTTAATGATCTTATAATTAAAAAAGCTTGGTTAATTTTGAATGTGCTCTCAAGTGAAATACTTTTACAGACAGTAATTTATGTGTGATTTTGTTGTTTCATATAAATATAATCACAAATTCAAACTCTGTCTCCAAGCTTAATTCAGATTTCTGCAGATTTCCCTTAGTATTTTGATTCAAACCATCTTTTGAATCAAAACATGAGCTTAGACCTTCAGGGCATGTTTGATATGCATGCTGGGTTTTTTTTCCATTTGCGTTTTATTTTTTAACCATAAGTATAGCCCAAAGTGTCACAGGACATGTGTTGTTCTTTGGTGTGTTCTATTTGTTATACGATCCCTGGCACACCTGTTTGATAAGACTTCCAATATCATGATGCCTGAGGAAGCCTGAAAACAATGAAGATGACTGGTGTGTGTGTATTACCTACAGCTCTGTGGTTTAACGCCTAAACGCTGTGAGGGAGAGAGGCATGAACTGGTATAAAATTTTATAGACAGAAACGGGGGAAGTTGGAAAGAAGGTGGATGAGCACATGCAGAGTAAGAAACATAGGGAGATGGACAGAAGCAGGAATGGACAGCTGGGTATGGGCACATAAGCAGGTATGATGGACAGAAATAGGGAAAGATGACAGGCATACTATAGGAAGGAGGGACATAATTAAGGTAGGTGAACTGAAGGAGTGAAGATGGACAGAAGCAGGAGGAGATGGACAGAAGCAGGGGCTGATTAGCTGATGCATAGGTGATGGACAGAATCAGGAATCAGAAAAAAATCCTCCAGGTCCTGCATAGTCTTTGGTTTTCCAGCATCTTTTGCATATTTGACCCTTTTCCACAGTGTAAGTACAGCACCTTGGCAGAAGCAGATGAAAAAGAGCAGAAGGGGGAAATGAAATTGGGGAAGTAGGGGAAGATGAGCACTGCAAGAAGGAGCGATAGAATTAAGGGAAGCTGAAGAGTAGAAAGGAAGCTGAACAGAAGAAGAAATGATGGACAGGAGCAGTAATGGTAGACAGAAGCAGGGGAAGATGAAAAGAAGCAATAAAGATAAACAGAAGTTGGACAGAAGCATTAATGATGGACAGGTGAAGGACAGAAACTGTAATGATAGACAGTAGTAGTGGATGACGGAAAGAAGCAGTGAAGACAGACAGAAGAAGAAATGATGGGCAGGAGGGGTAATGGTACACAGATGCAGGGGAGGATGGATAGAAGCAATAAAGATGGACAGAAGCAGTAAAGATAGACAGAAGAAGAAATAATAGACAGAAGCAGGGGAAGATGTACAGCTGAAGGCCAGAAGCAGTAACGATAGACAGAAGCAGTGAAGATAGACAAGCAGTAAAGATGGACAGAAGCATTAATGATGGACAGGAGAAGGACAGACATAGTAATGATAGACAGGAGTAAGGGAAGATGGACAGAAGCAGCAAAGATAGACAGAAGAAAGCTTGATTGACAGAAGCAGAAGAACATTTTATGATAGACAGAAACAGGGAAGGTGCAATGGACAGAATAGGAAAAGAAGCAGAGAGGATGACCTCAGTCGCTGTTTTCTTTATATATAAATAAAGAAAACAGCAACAAATTGATTATGCTGTTACACAGAATTCCAATGTGCCTTGTGGGACATTCAGATATAGAACAGAAAGTGTAGTGGGATTGATAACATCCCAACTCTGACAGGTAATGAATACATTTCAGGTGGAGATGAACTGATAATGTCCACTAGCTCTCTTTCTTTCCTTTTTCTCTACACTTCTCTCTCTGTCTCTGTTTCTCTAACATCCTCTCATTCATCTGACCTGTCAGTCAGCGATCTTTGTCTCGTTTTGTGTGCGTTTTTAATCTGCTGCCTGCTCTTTGTTATATTTACACACCCACCATGTTTTATTAGTATAAGACTAGGATTATTTTGCATTGCTTATACAATGTTTATGGCCTAATCATAATTTATAGAATCATGTTAAGCTTCTCAGAATATATATATATATATATATATATATATATATATATATATATATAT
>JAFFST010051892.1:7249-23901 GCA_022414735.1 Noturus placidus
TATATATATATATATATATATATATATATATATATATATATATATATATATATACATATATATACAGTGGGGGAAAAAGTGTTTGGTCCCTGCTGATTTTGTATGTTTGCCCGCTAACAAAGAAATTATCAGTCTATAATTTTAATGGAAGGTTTATTGGAACAGTGAGAGACAGAATAACAACAAAAAAAATCCAGAAAAACGCATGTCAAAAATGTTATAAATTGATTTGCATTTTAATGCGGGAAATAAGTATTTGACCCCCTTTGAATCAGAAAGATTTCTGGCTCCCAGGTGTCTATTATACAGGTAACAAGCTGAGATTAGGAGCACACTCTTAAAGGGAGTGCTCCTAATCTCAGTTTGTTACCTGTATAAAAGACACCTGTCCACAGAAGCAATCAATCAATCAGATTCCAAACTCTCCACCATGGCCAAGGCCAAAAAGGTCTCCAAGGATGTCAGGGACAAGATTGTAGACCTACACAAGTCTGGAATGGGCTACAAGACAATTGCCAAGCAGCTTGGTGAGAAGGTGAGAACAGTTGGTGCAATTATTCGCAAATGGAAGAAACACAAAATAACTGTCACTCTCCCTCGGCCTGGGGCTTCATGCAAGATCTCACCTCGTGGAGTTGCAATGATCATGAGAACAGTGAGGAATCAGCCCAGACCTACATGGGAGTATCTAGTCAATGATCTCAATGCAGCTAGCTAGATATCTAGATATCTAGATAGATAGATAGATAGATAGATGGATAGATAGATAGATAGATAGATAGATAGATAGATAGATAGATAGATAGATAGATAGATAGATAGATAGATACTTACTTTATTGATCCCCTGGGAGGAAATTCAAGAATTCGAGCTGGGACCATAGTCACCAAGAAAACAATTGGTAGCACACTATGCCGTGAAGGACTGAAATCCTGCAGCGCCCCGGCTCAAGAAAGCACATATACATGCCCCTCTGAAGATTGCCAATGAACATCTGAATGATTCAGAGGACAACTGGGTGAAAGTGTTGTGGTCAAATGAGACCAAAATGGAGCTCTTTGGCATCAACTCAACTCGCCGGGGAAGAGGAGTAATGTTGCTATGACCCCAAGAACAGCATCCCCACCGTCAAACATGGAGCTGGAAACATTATGATTTGGGGGTGTTTTTCTGATAAAGGGACAGGACAACTTCACCACATCAAAGGGACGATGGACGGGGCCATGCCCTGTCAAATCTTGGGCTAGAACCTCCTTCCATCAGCCAGGGCATTGAAAATGAAAAGTAATTACTAAGTCATTACCAAGTACTAAGTCATGTTGTGCAGAGGGGTCAAATACTTCTTTCCCTCATTAAAATGCAAATCAATTCATAACATTTTTGACATGTGTTTTTCTGGATTTTTTTGTTGTTATTCTGTCTCTCACTGTTCAAATAAACCTACCATTAAAATTATAGTCTGATCATTTCTTTGTCAGTGGGAAAACGTACAAAATCCGCAGGGGACAAATACTTTTTTCCTCCACTGTATATATATGGCACCTGTGAACCACGCCGACAGCCTCTATTATCTGAAGCAAAGACTCAATTCACAGGCCTGCCCTGGTATGACAATGCTATGCACCGTCTCGTTCCCTTCTTAGGGAACAGGGTTACATACGTAACCCCAACGTTCCCTTTCAAAGGAACTTCGATGTTGCATTTAACATAACAGTATGGGACGAGAATACCCACTCAGTCATACCGAGGGTATGGCCTGTTCAAAAAGTACCCAAGCCCGAGGGTCATTGCAAGACCCTCGGGCCCGGGGTGGAATGAATGTCCAGGCAGTAATAACGGATGAATGAGTGTGGCATAGACCAGCCTGCAGCTGCACACACACATCCTGCAAGGACACCCCTTTGGACAAAGCCTTCGATGAGGCGACCGCCCTAGTGGAATCAGCTCTTATGCCCAGAGGCGTGGGGAGACCGCGCGCCTCATAAGCCATAGAGATTGCCTCTACTATCCAGTTAGAGATGCGCTGCTTTGACACAGCATCAACCTTACCGTCACCACCAAAGCAGACAAGCAACTGCTGTGACTTACGCCACTTGCCGGAGCGGTGGATGTAAGTACAGAGAGCCCTTACCGGACACAGCAGGTGCATCCTCCGATATGAGGAACAGAGGAGGGCAGAAGGCTGGCAACACCACAGGGTGGGCAGCTGATGTAGGCACTTTAGGAATATAATCTGGCCTAGGATACAGGAACGCCTTGGCTATTCCAGGGGCAAAGTGAAGGCAGGATGGGGCAACAGAGAGAGCTTGTAGATATCCCACTTTCTTGATAGATGGCAGGGCCAGTAGAAAAGCTACCTTCCTAGTCAGAGGCTTCTCAGAAGCTGACTCTAAGGGCTCAAACGGGGCCCCTGACAGATATTCCATGACCACAAAAAGGTCCCAGGAAGGTATTCATGGCTTGCAGATGGGCCTCAGCCGTCTGATACCACACATGAACCTTGAAGTTAGAGGATGTTGCCCCACAGAGGCTCCATCAATAGGGGTGTGGCTGGCCGAAATGGCCACCATGTAAACCCTGATTGTAGAAGGAGTCAACCCTGCTGAGAATTTTTTTTTGTTTTAGCAGGGTAACAGGAAGGTATGCATGACCTGCAGATGGGCCTCAGCCATCTGACACCACGCATGAACCTTGACCCCAAGTTCAGCTTTATCTGCTCATTGTTGATGGGATTGACAGTACGCATGTGGGAGATAGAAAAGTCCTCATTGTAGTAGAATCCTGTAACCCCTAAAAAAGTTGTCCACTGCACCCTGGATGCATACTTTTCTGGGATTCAACCTGAGCCCCAAGCTCTTCATGTGGGCAAGAACAACATCTCGATGTTGAACCGCAAGTTCCCTGGATTGTGCTAGCATTAACCAGTCATCCAGGTAGATTGGTACACAGATGCCCTGGTGTTCCAATGCAGCCAGAGTGACATCCCTGCACTTTGTGAAGGAGCAAGGGGATGAAGCTAGCAATATCCCTATGTGGAAATATGCACGTTTTAGATCTATCGCCCCAAACCAATTCTTGAACTGAATCTGTGGCATGATATGTTTGAGCGTCAGCCACTGAACCTGTATGTCTGAAGAGAATGGTTCAGTTGACGCAGATCTAAAAAATCTCTACCACTTCAGTTGCGCGACCAGAATCTATGAGCTGGTGCCCCTCAGGTGACAGCCCACAGTTTCCATAGTCCCTAAGGCTCGAATGGGTCACCCAACAGACCTTCCAGGACCACAGAAGATCCCCAGAAGGTATGCGTGGCCTGCAGATGGGCCTCAGCCATCTGACACCCCGCATGAACCTCAAAGTTAGAGGAATTTTCCCCACAGAGGCTCCATCAACAGGGGCATGGCTGGCCGAAATGGCGGCCACGCAATCCTGATTGTAGAAGGAGCCCAGCCCGCTGAGAAACGTCTTTGTATGAACTCCAGGACTGTAGCTATTGCTCAGTTCATTGGGTCTAGCTGACGTTCCTCACACGACAAGACGAAAAAGCTGCCACTTGAGTGCATACAATTTCCCTGTAGATGGTGCTCTAGCGTTTAACATTGTTTCTACAATCTCAGTTGTGAGACCAAAATCTATGAGCTGGCACCCCTCAGGGGCCAGACCCACAGTTTCCGTAGCTCTGACCGAGGGTGATAAATCAGACCTCTGGCTTGAGACAGTAGATGTTCTTGTAGGAGCTCCAGGACTGTAGCTATTGCACAGTTTACTGGGTCTACAATGGATCCCTGTGGATGGGAATCTCCCCAGAAATGCCATCACGCCTGGATATTATCCCTCAGAACCATGTTTGAGCTGGCCAACTTGGCAAAAACTTGGCAAAAGAGATTGTGGGAGCAGAGAGATGGGGAGAGCAGCATGCAGATGTGACCTCGGCCACACGTGTGAGCTCCACCCCAACGTCTCCCAAGGACCAGCTATATCTGCTCAGTGTTGATAGGATTGACACTACATGTTGGGGATAGTAACGCCCTCATCGTGGTAAAATCCTGTAATCCCTAGAAAGGTTGTCCACTGCACCAGGGAAGCATACTTTTCTGAGATTCAACCTGAGCCCCAAGCTCCTCATGTGGGCGAGAACAACATCTTGATGTTGAACCGCCAGTTCCCTGGACCATCCTAGAATTATCCAATCGTCCAGGTAGTTTGGTACACCGATTCCCCGGGGTCCCAATGGAGCCAGATTGACATCCATGCACTTCACATCTATGTGAAGGAGCAAGGGATAAAGCTGGCAAAATTCCTATGTGGAAATATGCACCTTTTAGATCTATCACCACAAACCAGTTCTCGAAATGAATCTGTGGCACAATACGTTTTACTGTCAGCCTCTGAACCTGTATGTCTGAAGAGTACGGTTCAGATGAAGCAAATCCACTTTTTTTTTGGAACAAGGAATAAGGGCTGTAAACCTCCCTTCCTTCGGGAGTTGGGTACATGTTCTATGGCCTCATTGTCCAAAAGGGAACTTACTTCCTGCGCTAACGTCGGGCTCTGGTCTGTGCTGACTGCTGTGGTGAGCACACCTGTGAACAGGGGGGTCGAGCTATAAACTGGACCCGGTAACCCTTCTACAGTAGACAGAACTCCTGGAGACACATTTGGCAGTGGTTTGTAAGCTGCCCGATGGTGTTTTAGTGACGATAACTATTCCACATTCTATTGGAGGGAAAGCATCAGGTTTTCATTTCCCTGTGACAGCTCGCTGACCAGAGAACACTGAAAACTTGGGGACACCTTGGCTAGGGGGGGCTACCTGCCCTAACAACCTCATGTCCCCAGATTCATAACTCCACGGTCCCTCAGGGCCACTCTTCCTTGGCTGCTTGGCCTTTATGATCATTCTCAGATCAGGCCTAGTAGCAGACCGCGACTGTGGCCGCCCGGTTTCCTTGGCTGTCTGCGGGGATTGGCGGGCTGCCATACTCGCCTTCTGGGTCTTCCTCACACTAATGCTGGCCCAGGCTCCACTCGTGGACGCCCGGGTGAGCTCGAGACAACAGGGAAGGAACTGGCTTTCTTTGAATGCCGCCAGATGTCGAGCTAACTCAGCAGGTCTGCTTGGTAGGCCTGCTTCTTTTTTACATGGCTTAGATACAAGCCGGCCCCGATAATTACCTGCCATCTGTGGGGAGAAGTAGCTTGCAAGTGCCTCCTCCACCTTGAGCATAGCTAAATAGCCATGCTGTTCATCCCCACAATGGCCAAATAATCCAACTTCTTGGGGTTATGAATATTACTTATGGTCTACCTCAGAAGATTGAGATTTTGTCATGCTCTTCTGGAAGACAGGGGAGTTTCTGCAGTGTGAGTGATATTACTTTCACTGGGTAATCACTTCAAGCAGCTCTTTATAGGCTGCTCTCAGTGTTTTACACATCCTTCTAACTCCTCGGAGTCAGAGATAAATTATTACCCGTTTGGCTTACCACAGCGGAAGGAGGAGTCGCGACGTGAGCTCCAATCCAGCGGAGAGCCGAACCCGGAAGACAGAGCAAGAGATGGAGCAGTGCTTGTCTCTGGCTCCTCTTCCGGATCCATAAGAGATCCCCCGAACCTGAGATGGCTGGCTGCCTTGGCTCAGATCTGCGAGGATTTGAAAGTCGCGAGCCGAGCTGCTTAATGTAGGCGTTACCATGCACAGCCTCTCAAGGCCGCCATCGCCTACTACACCGCTAACATATACCCAGAAAGTGTGCACGTCTCCCCGTGATGAAATGTGAGCAAGCGGTAACACACTTCTTGAATTCTTCCTTGCTCATTACTTACCTCTCCTTTCCTTTAAAAAAGGATAGAAATGTTAAGAAATTTTGAGAAAATATCGAGTAGAAATGAAGCGTTTTTGTCACACAATCGTCAGACATGCAGTCTCGCTGAAGATAATAAGGCTGTCGGCGTGGTTCACAGGTGCCATAGTTATATATATCATGCAATGTGCTTAATTGCCACATCACCTGATCATGGCAGGCCTATAAGTAGAGGCAAGATTTTACAAAAGCTTCAGATACTGGTCACGTGCAAGGCGTTCCAATACTGTGATGCTAAATGCAACGTCAAAGTTCCCTTTGAAAGGGACCTTTATATGTGTGATTTTATTGGCCAGAATCTGGTCACTGATACTCTGTCTGAAGTATTCCTTTTTCTGAGGATCACTGAATCCTCATTCCACTGTTACCAGGTTTACACACTCAGGAGGGGTCTGATTGGCTGCTCCTGGTCGAGAGGTTATCCAGAGGTGAGCGGAGGGAAGCAGATTCCCATTGATATGGTTTGTAACACATCCACTGAGGCTGACCATGTCACATCACACAATCTCTCATTGTTCTGGATATTTAGAGCCAGTTGACACTCAACCAGACTATCAACGATGAACACCACTTCACTTTGTCACAGGAGTCACAGTCTATAAATTCTAGTTTTCTCTTTTCTGGAAAAAAAAATGATAAAGCAGATTCATTCTGCTCTCTAAAGGAAAGTGGAAATATGAAGAAGACGTCCTGATTTGCTTTTGATTCAGAATGCTGCAGCACGCCTGGTCTTCAACCAGCCGAAGAGAACCCACGTCACATCCCTCTTCATTTCCCTCCACTGGCTACCTGTAGCCGCCCGCATCAAATTCAAGGCCTTGATGCTCACCTACAAGACCTTCTCTGGAACAGCACCCTCCTACCTCAACTCTCTCCTGAAGGCTTACGTTCCCACACGCAATTTGCGATCGATTAGCGACCGACGTTTAATAGTTCCTACTCAGTGCTGCACAAGGTACCTTTCCAGAACCTTCACACTAACTGTTCCTCAGTGGTGGAATGAACTTCCAACCTCAATCAGGACTGCAGATTCACTCACCATCTTCAAGAAACAGCTAAAGACCCATCTCTTCCGTCAACACCTAACCAACTCATAAAAAATAATAATAATAAAAAAAAACAACTTGCACCTCTACTCTGCGCACTTTGCTTCTTCTAGAACAACTAGAACTTCTAGAATTAATAGATCTTGTATAGTAGCATTACTTGTATTGTTCTCTGCTTGATATCACTTTGCTTGTATCTCTCATTTGTAAGTCTCTTTGGATAAAAGTGTCTGCTAAATGAATAAATGTAAATGTAAATGTAATATGCACCATACGTCATTTGTTAATAAATGAAACATCTGCTTGCGCTTCGTGCCTCATCACACCATGACAGTGTACATCATTTGTGTCAGGTGGCAGAGACGTTAACAGTTGCAGTGAATTTTATTAAAAATAGATAATGGCAAACACAAACAAATCTAAAAACACAATATACAGGTCAAAGTCCAGAAACAGGTAAAAGGTCAGGTGATGTACAAAAAGGTATTCAAAGGACAAAATTATCATCAGTAAATGAGAAGGCGAATGTGGCTCAAAACCAGACTGAGCAAACATGAATCAAACAGCTTGTTTTGTCGGTTGCGTGTAAAGAGCTGAACGAATACTTTGCATGAGTCCTTGTGCAGTGAGAGTGTTTAGATAGTGTGTATTAGTGATTGAGTTCAGGTGCGAGCACTGGGTGGACTTGAGCATCTGAACTGGGAGTCATATTTGTTGTCAGAGGTGCATTCTAGGAAATGGTGTCTCCAACTTAACTCCAGCTGTTAAGATTCCCTGTTGCTTACACCATCTAGCTGATTTATAGTTCAGAGAGGGAACGACAGTGATGACTGTGAATGGGAAACACACACACACACACACACACACACACACACACACACACACACGCACACACACACAGTTCATCTCACAGTCTGTTGAACAAAAGACAAATCTATTGCCTGTCACCAGGTTTTAAACATGTTGTGCACATTTTTACACGCACACAAAAACACAATAATGGCTTACTGTCTTAATACAACTCTTTTACTTTCCTTTATTGTATCCCTTTCCAGTTAAATGTCTAATCTAACCTGTGACTCCAAGTTTGATAGGTAAGGAATAACACAAGTAAAGGAAAATAATCAATGACTAGATAGTGTGATGCATAGTTACTGTAACAACCCAAATTTGATTATTTTCCTCAAACAGCACGTCGTCAAGTGTTTTATTCCTCTTACACCACAGCAATTATCAAGCACACACAACTTTAAAATGCATTTAAGAATGACAAGTCATAGTTTTTATTCGTCTATAGCTCCATTTAACATTGCGGAAAGTTCAGGAAATAAGTTAGTTCCTATTGCTTTTATCATGGAGACTCTTTACAGATATGCTAAATTAACACCTTCTTACAAAGAAACCTATATAACAATATCAATAATTGAACCTTTTTCTTTGTTAAATAGCATAGGAAAATACGATAGATGACAATTACCTGTGAATGAGTTGTTACTATAGCAATGATAAGGCATTATAATTTCCCTTGCAGAAGGACATATACTCGAAGCTGCTGTTAGAAAACGGTGGCGTGATAGAGCAGTATCTCTCTCCTCAGGGGGCAGTTGAGGGACAGGTGGTTGCCTGTGTGTCGGATCAGTGGATCTTTTCTTCTCTGTTCCTTGCCCTGGTGTCCCACAGTTCCATGATTGAAAGATGCAGCCTTTCTGCCAAACCACCACAGTCTGTCCTTCACCCAGGTCGGGACTGAACTGAAGCACACACTGATGGATGAGGCGAGAATGGATTTAGATTAGATTGACACAGATAGTTGCTCTTGCATGTCAATACTATATTATTTCTTGCCCAGGCCCTGAAGAAAAAATATGGCAACAGTTAATGATGGGTCACTACTAGATTTCTTTTACCTGTTTGGCCACATTTTTGATTAAGACTCACCATAAAACCACCAGAACCCCCTTAAACTCATAGCTTATGATTTACTTATGTAGTTTAAAGCCTATTATACAATAACTATCAGAGTTTAGACAAAGCAAGAATAACTTGGTTACTGTTATTAACTCTGTTTATTTAAGGATATGTACTTTAATTCAGTTTTTATTTTCCCTAAAACATTGATTTATTATTTTTCTTTAGAAAAGACTCTACTTTCTATTAACTACAGGCAATGTAAGTTGGTGAATTCAAAATTATATCACTTTTTTTTTGTAAAGTTGTGCATATTTAGATGCAGGTTACACAAAAGTTTAAATAAATCTTGTGTCATTCAGCTTATGCAAATTACCTGTATGCAGTTGCACTTCAGCAGCCAGGTTTTTCTTGAGTAGAACTAGGGCTGGATGACTTGAGTCCAGTCTCAAGCAATTTGTTTTTATATTGATTCAGACTTGTCGCTGACTTACTGACATTTGTACTCTGACTTGCCTGTGTCTTGGGCATTGATCTTGCTAAATATGGTCTTGGTCTTGACTAAGAGTTTGTATATATAAAAAAAAAATAAAATGTTTGTGTTTTCTTTTCTTTTAGTTTGAAAAGAAGTAATTCCCTCTGGCAGGGCTATACACTGTTCAATCTGTGCGGTAATGCAGGGATCTGGGTGAAAGCCCCCCCAAAAAAAGAAAAAAAATCAACATCTATAAATAACTATTTACATTTCTTTTGGTTAGCTGTACAACAACCATATTTAGTTTGCATTTACTTTTTAAAGTTTTGACAATAGGAGGAAACACAGGTGCATGCAGTCAGGTGGGGTTTGATATTAGCTAGCTAATTGTCATAATGTCAGATGACAGAAAATATGATAGTAAAACAAAGAGAGTGGATTTGTTCTGGAATTTAGTCAGATGGATTTTGCTGCCTCTGCTACTTCTAAAAGGAAAGGTAACTTTTTTGTTCACAGTCCAGCATAGAGTGTTGTGTGGATTCACCTTTGTATTCATGTCTTGTTACAGCTATTAATTGTAACTTTAAGCTTATTCATTGCACATGACTCACATGTCTCACTCAGCTCAGAGAATGCCCACTGTTCTGTTATACTAGCTGCTAGGTACAGTTGTGTGTAGCATTGCTTTTTTTGATTGGAGCAGTTGTAAATTCATTGTATTTACTGTATAGGTTTCCCAATAATGGTTCAAGCCCAGGACCACTGGTTCAAGCCCAGGACCACCAGAACACAAGCACTTACCTTTAAACCTGAAAAAAGAGAAAGATTGAATACAAAAACAGGATTTAAAAAAAAAAAAAAAAACAAATTCTGTCAAACGTAATATGATATAAAAGCATAAAAGCCATTTACAAATAAAAAGACAAATCTAATTATATATGAATGAGAAGATGGCAAGTATTGAATTGAATAGGCATCAAATACATTGCAAATGCTTTGCTGCCTGAATATTTCTATGTGTAATTATCACATTAATCATTGCGAATTTGATTTAATTTAGCAATATTGTTTCCAATATTGCTTTTTTTTTTAATTTGCTTATAAAATAGCACTTGATCCAGCACATCTCATGATTATTAGGGGTTTAATAAGCTATTTAACAATAGGAGTTGAAACCCTAATGTAGTTGTAAGGATTTTTAGGGGCTCAAGCTCATAGTGCTGAAACCTTATTGTAATTGTTAAACTTTTTATTATTATTATTCCGCCATGAAACTGATTGGGCAGATGAAATCGTAAGGCCTGGAGACTTGAAACTTGGTCAGATGGTAGTAGCATTGCTCACCACTCAGATACACAGACTCAGCAAATTGGTCAATAGGGGGCACTACAGTGATGTGATCAAAAATGCTAAACTGCTCATAACTTCTATAGCGTTTGTCATATACTCAAGTGCTTTAAACCCTTGGAATCCTTGGCTTAAACCAAACAAAACGTATATCTCTTTCATTTCCGCCTATAAAAAATTCCCACCATCTTGGATTTTTCATAAAATCTACTCCTTCAAACTAGTCCAAGGTTTTTCACCAAACCAGTGCCAAATGATACTATGGAGTCTCTCTATCAAACGTTATATATAAAAAAATAAACTTTCTACAAGTATAACAAGTAGTTATGATATGCAAAAAAAATTGGAAGAAGGCATTTCCAATTTTATGTAAATGCCTATAACTCTTGAACAAAATGAAATGTCTTCATCAAACTTGATAGACTAATTTATGAGGTTAATCTATATGTTTGAAGTTTTTGCAAAGTTTTAAAAAAAATCGGCCACACATTGGCACTATCACAAATGTGTAGGTGTTACTGGTTGTATATAATGCAGTGTTGGCAAAATATACAGGTAATATATATCGTACAATAGCTCACATCATTTGAAACAACTTTACATCAAGAACCACTGGTGTCTGTTAAGCTATTCATAAATATTTTAGATAAGGTTTGTCACTTAATATCAATGAAACAAGTGCTACAAGATTCTCTGGAGTGTATTTATAAATAATTATCAAAAAATTGTTGAACTTTCGATTTTCCATGTCGACGGTATGACAAAAGTAAAAGCAGTGGACTTAGCCACATTAGTTACATAGTAGTAGTAGATAGAATGAGGTATTTTCACCAAACTTGGTATGCTTATGTAAGGCCTCAGTCTGAGTTCACTTGGTGGCACTATAATAGCAAAAAACAAAAACAAAAAACAACAACAACTAAACAAAAAAGAACATTAAAATAACTGTATAAACGGTGTGTATATGATTGTATATTATCATGTTTCTGTCACGATTCCCCCTGGAAGCAGTGTGCATGCGTACTGCACCTTCTCGGACTTCAGTGACATTTCCAAACACGTGGACTTTGTTTACATTTCTGTCATGTCTCCTCCCCATGTCTATCATTGGTTATGTGTTCACGTGTCTGCATTGATGTCAGCCGTATGTATTCACTATGCTAATTGAACATGCTTATATAACACGCCGTGCTACACTCAGATTGTTTATGAATGATTGTGAATGAGTTTGCTTCGTAATTCGAATATGCATGTAAGTTATCATAGCCACAGTTCTTTGTCATAGTTCTTAGCCACAGTTCATAGTCTTAGTTCGTAGTCCATGTTTGTTTAGTTACACTGGTTCCTCCACTACCAGTTAATAGACTATCTTTGTTTTGATTTCATGTTTTCATGTTAGTGTATCTACCTCTTAGCCCGTGACTCCGACTTCGCTTTCTGCCTCGCCCCTCATTGTTCTGATTGCTGATCGCCTGACACTTGTCTGTTTTTGGATTTCTCTTTTGGATCACGTTTTAGATTTACTGCTGCCTCTTTTTAATAAAGACTGTTAATACTGCGTTTGCGCCCAGCCCTATCTCTCCACCGTCACGGAAAGTGACAGTTTCAGACATGTTCTTTGTAAACTATTTTGCAAACTTTTTATTTACAAAAGTGGAGTAAGATCTTGCGCTTATCTGTACAGGCAAGATGATCCTTCGCGCCCTCTGCCTCACGTGTCCAATGGCAAAATTTGTCCAACGGAACTCCCCCTTAAATCATGCATCCAAAACAAAAAAAAAACAACTGGAGAAGGTCATAAAATAGGCAAACTCTTTTTTTGTAATCTCGACCCTTTTGCTCCGTTATTCCTGCACCAGAAGTAAGCTTGGCAAAAAAAAAAAAAAAAAACTCTTAACTAGTTCTCTATCGTTCTGCTGTTCACAATTTTTCGTCTTCTTCTCCGAAAATCAGTGTAACAGTTTTTCCTCTGTGCAACGCCACCACTGCCACCTACTGGACAAATATGGTGTGCAGGGAAAACATAACTAACAGTAATCAATAAATCAGATGTTAAACTATAATAAAATTATCCTGTTTGTAGGTTATTTTCGAGTGGGATACATACTGTTTGAAGGACAAGCTGAATAAGCATTCATCTACTGTACTTTCTAGTCTCTAAAATCAGCTCGATTCGTGATTTTTTTTTTTAAATCTTTATTGCACCTTTACTTTAATACCTTAAGTACATTTTTAAATTTATACCTGCCAACATAAACTTGAGTGGAGAATTTGTACATTTACTGGAGTATTTATTTTGGATGAGTAATTGCTCTTTTACTTGAGTCAGTCATTCTTGCACTTTTAATACCTCTGGAAACGATGATAAATGATCCAGTAACTACAGTGAAACTACAGAATATAAGTTTGGAATCACCAGTTGGTCCTGGGAGTACTATTGGTGTTCTTTTTTTCCAGTCTTTACATAAGACTGTATTCTTTTATTAATAATAATATATTAATTGAAAGTCTACCAACAGTACTTGTCTCTGAACTGTAAATATTTGTATAAGCATACAATAAGTTTACAGCCTTAGCAACACCTACACTTAATAAATAAGTGCATGTATTTTTAAAATATAAAATTGACAGTTTTTATTAGCTACAAGAAAGGAGTACCTGATAAACTCTGTGTAAATATTAAATATATTAATATTAATATACACAAAGGGCACTAGAGTTTTTCTTCCCTGTATTATGTGTTCTCCAAGACACAGGATGATTTTTTTTTTTTGGCTGTTTGATAATAACCGTGTGAGCATCTAGCTGTCAATGCTTTTACAAACTTTACAAACTAGACCTTTCCGCACACACATTATATCACCCAAATTCACCATCTGAATCATAATGAACAGCAAAACCAACCCTGTTCACAGCTAATCATAGCCTTCTATCTGCAAAGCAAGGCCTCAGAGACAACCAGCACATCTTCAAAGCACTAGGCATTCTCTTGGTTATCTCAAAGCTCCATCAGTCATTGATTTTCAGCCTTTTGATGCAATTTTAAAACCAAGAAAACCTCGGCACAATAGCACTGCAGGATCATGAGAGCCAACAAAAGAGACAAATAAGGACACGGTTTTATGTAAATGACACTTGGAGATACAACAATAGTGTATCACAAGACCCTTTGATTTACAGTGGGGGAAAAAATATTTGATCCCCTGCTGATTTTTTATGTTTGCCCACTAACAAAGAAATGAGACAGAGAGACAGAATAACAACAAAAAAAATCCAGAAAAACGCATGTCAAATATGTTATAAATTGATTTGCATTTTAATGAGGGAAATAAGTATTTGACCCCTCTGCAAAACATGACTTAGTACTTGGTAATGACTTAATAATTACCTTTCATTTTCAATGCCCTGGATGAAGGAAGGAGGTTCTCACCCAAGATTTGATGGTACATGGCCCCGTCCATCGTCCCTTTGATGCGGTAAAGTTGTCCTGTCCCCTTAGCAGAAACACCCCCAAAGCATAATGTTTCCACCTCCATGTTTGACGGTGGGGATGGTGTACTTGGGGTCATAGGCAGCATTCCTCCTCCTCCAAACACGGCGAGTTGAGTTGATGCCAAAGAGCTCCATTTTCATCTCATCTGACCACAACACTTTCACCCAGTTGTCCTCTGAATCATTCAGATGTTCATTTGCAAACTTCAGAGGGGCATGTATATGTGCTTTCTTGAGCAGGGGCACTGCAGGATTTCAGTCCTTCATGGCGTAGTGTGTTAGCAATTGTTTTCTTGGTGACTATGGTCCCAGCTGCCTTGAGATCATTGGCAAGATCCTCCCATGTAGTTCTGGGCTGATTCCTCACTGTTCTCATGATCATTGCAACTCCACGAGGTGAGATCTTGCATGGAGCCCCAGGCCGAGGGAGATTGACAGTTCTTTTGTGTTTCTTCCATTTGCGAATAATCGCACCAACTGCTGTCACATTCTCACCAAGCTGCTTGGCAATGGTCCTGTAGCCCATTCCAGACTTAGGTCTTCAATCTTATCCCTGAAATCTTTGGAGAGCTCTTTGGTCTTGGCCATGGTGGAGAGTTTCGAATCTGATTGATTGATTGCTTCTGTGTCTTTTATACAGGTTACATGCTGAGATTATGACACTCCCATTAAGAGTGTGCTCCTAATCTCAGCTCGTTAGCTGTATAAAAGACACCTGGGAGCCAGAAATCTTTCTTATTGAGAGGGGGTCAAATACATATTTCCCTCATTAAAATGCAAATCAATTTATAACTTTTTTGACATGCGTGTTTCTGAATTTTTTTGTTGTTTTTCTGTCTCTCACTATTCCAATAAACCTATCATTAAAATTATAGACTGATCATTTCTTTGTCAGTGGGCAAACATACAAAATCAGCAGGGGATCAAATACTTTTTTCCCCCACTGTATCCATCCACATCCGTGCATTGACCCACACCCATCCATCTATCCATGCATAAATTCATAATCAATTGATTTGGTCATCCAGCCATACATTCATCATCAGTCCATCCATCCACACATCAATACATCATCAATCCATCCATAGATCAATCAGTCCACCCACACATCCATCTAACCATCCATCATCCATTCACCCAAGCACACATCCATCCATCCATCCATGCATCAATTCATAATCTATCCATTGAGCACTCATGCACTCATCGTCTAGCCATCCATTCATCCATCCAGATATGCATTCTGCATGCATCAATCCACCATACAATGCATCCATCCATTCAATCATCCATCTATCCATCTAGCCATCCACACATCCGTGCATCAATTCACAATAAATCCATCCTTCTATCCATGTATCATACCATGATCAATCCATCTACCCATCCATGCAATTGCCATCAGTCCATCCACCCATCCATGCATCCACCCATAATCAATCCATCTATCCATGTATCATACCATGATCAATCCATCCGTCCATCAATCCATCCATCTATAGGGCAGTGTATGATATTGGGTTAATAATCAGACTTTATCTTCTTTCTCCGACTCTTTCCCCAGCACTCAGAGCAATTGGGTCATTGAAAATGCACTGGGTGAAAATAAGTTTACCTGTTCATTTACATAATCCATTGCGGGAAGAGGTGGCTCCTAGAGGTAAAAGAGAGGACATTCAAAATGTAATTGTGTAAGGGCTTTACATATTTTAAGAAATGTAAACACAGCTCTAAGGAAAGTGTTATATGAGGTGAAGTAGTTACAAAGGACAACTGTAAGATGTCCGAAATTGTTGATCTGATAGATGTACTACAATACACCAGCAACCTAACTGTATAAACCTATAGTACATCTTGTTGTACTATTGTAAATTTTAATATACAGTATCACTTGTTTTCTATACTATAATTGCATGGATACATTTCTTATACTGAACAAAACAATTTAATAATCATTAGATTATCATCTAATACTAATATTTTTCCAGTGTCACTGCCCATTGATTTATATTATATATATATATATATATATATATATATATATATATATATATATATATACAGTATCTCACAAAAGTGTGTACATCCCTCACATTTTTGTAAATATTTGATGATATGAGTATGGAAGTGGACTCCAGTGGCAACCTGTGAAGCTCTGGTGAACTCCATGCCCAAATGGGTTAAGGCAGTGCTGGAAAATAATGGTGGCCACACAAAATATTGACACTTTGGGCCCGATTTGGACATTTTCACTTAGGGGTGTACTAACTTTTGTTGTCAGTGGTTTAGCCAGTAATGTCTGTCTGTTGAGTTATTTTGAGGAAACAGTAAATTTACACTGTTACACAAGCTGTACACTCACTACTACATTGTAGCAAAGTGTAATTTCTTCAGTGTTGTCATATGAAAAGATATCATCAAATATTTACGCAAATGTCAGGGGTATACTCACTTTTGTGAGATACTGTGTGTGTGTGTGTGTGTATATATATATATATATATATATATATATATATATAT
>JAFFST010051894.1:0-12844 GCA_022414735.1 Noturus placidus
CTCTAGTCCCTCTCTCTATTCCCTCTCTCTCTATTCCCTCTCTCTATTCTCTCTCTCTCTATTCCCTCTCTCTCTATTCTCTCTCTTCTCTCTCTATTCCCTCTCTCTCTATTCTCTCTCTCTCTCTATTCTCTCTCTATTCTCTCTCTATTCCCTCTCTCTATTCCCTCTCTCTCTATTCTCTCTCTTCTCTCTCTATTCTCTCTCTCTATATATTCCCTCTCTCTATTCTCTCTCTCTATTCCTTCTCTCTATTCTCTCTCTCTATTCCCTCTCTCTCTATTCCCTCTCTCTATTCCCTCTCTCTATTCCCTCTCTCTCTATTCCCTCTCTCTATTCCCTCTCCCTATTCCCTCTCTCTATTCTCTCTCTCTCTATTCCCTTAAAGTAACAGCTTGACCTCTGACTGTTACACAGCGCTGACACTGGAGACTCCTTCCATAAACACAGTCCTCCTTACAGAAAACTTCACCACAGCTGTGTGTGTGTGTGTGTGTCTCAGAACACAGTGGTTGTAGAGCGCTGGTGGCAGGTCCCGCTGTCGAAGGAAGGCAGTCCTCCGAGACTCTACTCTCGCCGTCACCGGGTTTATCGCTTTGTGGAGGACACGAAGCACAACATGAAGGATAAAATGGAGCTGCTGCTTACACAGACCGTGCCCAGTACGTACTGATCTCACCAATTCTTCAACACACACACACACACACACACTCACTCACTCACACTCACATATGTGTGATGGTGTGCAGTGGGATGTAGTGGTGTGTGATGGTGTGCAGTGGGATGTAATGGGGTGCGATGGTGTGGAGTGGGATGTAGTGGGGTGTGATGGTGTGGAGTGGGATGTAGTGGGGTGTGGTGGGGTGGAGTGGTGTGTGGATGGAGTGGGGTGTGATGGTGTGGAGTGGGATGTTGTGGGGTTGGATGTAGTGGGGTGTGATGGTGTGGAGTGGGATGTAGTGGGGTGTGATGGTGTGGAGTGGGATGTTGTGGGGTTGGATGTAGTGGTGTGTGATGGGGTGGAGTGGGATGTAGTGGGGTGTGATGGTGTGGAGTGGGATGGGGTGTAGTGGGCTGTAGTGGTGTGTGATGGGGTGTAGTGGGATGTACCGGTGTAACGGTGTGTAACAGTGTGTGTTGAATGCAGAGCTCGGCGGTCGAGGAGACACGGTGTTTGTGAAGAAGTCTGTGGGACGGAACAAGCTTCTGGCTGAAGGTCTGGCTGTTTATCCTTCACCTGAGAACAAGGAGATGTTCAATAAGGAGAGACGCGTAAGATATTTTATATTATTTTATATTTACATATATCTCATGTGCTGATATTTAGGGATTTTTCCTACTTTCCGGTTACGGACTCAGAAACATTCACATTAACCCCAATCCTGAGCTCGAGTTTTAATCCACAGTTTCCACCAGACTGACCTCCAGACTGACCTCCAGACTGACCACCAGACTGACCACCAGACTGACCTCCAGACTGACCTCCAGACTGCAATTCTGACTATAAAACACGAAATACACAATATGAGCATTATTTTTGTGCTCATATACACCTCATATATAAAACGTTACCATGGTGATGATCTCACACCTGATTACCAGTGTATGTAATTTGATTATAATGAGTTATTAACTCTCTCTCTCTCTTCATCAGTTACTGCGAGAGGGAAAGAGAGAGGACAGAATCCAGACGAGGACAGGACAGCTCGTAAGTCCACACACACACACACACACACACACACACACACACATTGTTATTGTTTCCTGTGTCTCATTCACACACACACACTCACACACCAATGGTAGCAGAGCTGCATGCAAGGTGCTAGCTTGCCATCGGGGGCAACTTAGGGTTCAGTGTCTTGCCCAAGGACACTTCGGCATGGGATCACCCGGGCCGGGATTCCAACCACCAACCCTACGATTAGTGGATTAGTGGACAACCCGCTCTACCCACTGAGACACAGCCGCCCTCTAATGTGCACAAGCACAGAGGTGCTTTAAAGCCGCAGAGTGAACCCCAGCAGTCGCTCAGTGACGTCCCAAAGTGTGCAGAATTTAAACAGGAAGATTTATCCTATTAAACACATTCACATTTATATTTGCAAATCATTGAATTATTTTATATATTTGTTATTAAAGTATATTTTCTCACATTTCCTAAATAAACCGAGTTCCTCGTGCAGGAACATCTAAATTCAAAAAGAATTCTCACTTTAAAAAACAAAACAAAATCTATCCAATCAGTGAAGAGAAGAGTCGTTTAGGGTTTATTCCTTCATGTAAACATTTTTATAATAACAATGTATTCATGTGCTTTATTTATTTATTTCTTTATGTGTCTGTGGATTTATAACACGTCACGGTCTCAGAAACTCCATCTTCACTTGGTTAAGGTTGAATTGTCTTTATTTAAAGTTTTGTGTTATAGACTTTATAAAGTGACTGTTACATCAGCACTAGATTTATAAACACACGGAATAGATTTATATTAAATATTAGTTTCCAGCTTCCTAATAAACGGAATTCCTATTGCTTTTCCAGACGGTGGAGTTCCTGAAGAGGTCGGCGGTGGAGGTGGGGATCCCGCCACACGCGCAGCAGCATTTTCTCCTCACTCATCAAATCGTTTGCAGGAATTTTTTGAGAAAAGTGAGAGTTTGTTTTCTGTAAAACAGACTGTTATTCAAATGACATTCTGTGTTCTTGGTAACGCTCCGGTGCGTTATAGTGATGAATGCTGTGTGTGTGTGTGTGTGTGTAGCTGGGCGTGGTCGTCCCTCCTCATGCTCTGACGTTGCCGGACGAGCCGATCACTCAGTTTGGAGATTTCTGGTGTGAGGTCACGGTGAGGAGTTTATTCTTATTTATTAATCATTATAACGCTTAATAACTGAGGTTAGATTAACTTACACACACGTTAATTTTGCACAAAGTTGGGAGTGTGTTTGTCAATGTCTCTGTTATAGACTGATGAGCCAAGTTTTTCTTTACACGCTAGTGTGTGTGTATAGTTGTGGTGATCTCCTGGTGTGTGTGTGCAGGTGAACGGTTTGGACACGGTGCGAGTCCCCCTCTCTGTAGGACCGTATGTTGATCTGAAGAAGCAGCAGCTCCTGAAACTCGAAGCAGCGGCGGTGGAAAAGGAAGCGGAAACCGATCCGGAATAAAGATCCGAGTCTGGGTCGGGACTGTCACGTCACTTCACATCCGTTCTACTGAACCTTGTGTTTTCTTTCTGGTGTCTGTGATTTATGGAAAATAAAAGTTCAGCTAAACGTGTCCAGGTCCGAGCCGTCCGTCCGTCCGCCAGAACCCGCTCGTTTCCTATAACTGTGAATATAAACAGCATGGACGCGTGTGTGACGTGTTCATCATGAGGGCGGGGCTCTCGCTATCTACAGACTTGGTTAGAAAGTGTTGATTAATATTATATCCCATCACTTATTTTACTCTCTCACAGTTCATTACTGGCTTCATGTAGACTCCATACTCCCGTGAGTCGGGGGTTTTATACTTCTAACACATTCAGAAATACAGGATGAGATCATACTGGGTACCGAGACAACAGGAAGTCCTTATATGGACTTGTCCCTCACTAAAAAACTGAAGCCCTCATTCTTTCACACAATCTCTTTATTGTATATCATAACTTCACATTTAAAAAAACAAAAACCTGCTGCTATACAGAGTATTACTGAGTTACTGCACACACACACTCTCTCTCACACACACACACTGTTCATGCAGTTCACAGATTTGTTGCCTACTTGCTCAAACAGGAGCTGATGAAGATGACACGTCCACGCGGTGCATTTACTCCACACCTCCTTCCTCAGAGCTATCATGCTAATGTAGCTAACAGATAAAGGAAGTGTATAGCCACCAGTTTAGCGTGGGGCTATGTCGTCACTCCAAACCGGTAGTTTGGGGCGTGGTCTAAAGTCTGAAAGGAGCTTGTACATTAGAGGTGTGTGAGGAGTTACCTGTGCTGATTTGGTACACTACACTAAACTGGAGGCCACACGCTACATTACACCTTCACTACAGTACGGGCTCCGGGAACCGGGCCGAGCGTCACTCGGGCTCGAGGAGAACTGAGGAAACGGGCATGGTCAACTTCTGGCATATTTGAGCCTTTAGGTAAAGAAAACACACACACACACACACCAGCAGGATGTTCCATCCCATTTTACACAAAGTAATATTGACAGTTTGCCTCATCAGTGCTCAATCGTCTCATCCAAACACAACGAGTAAAGAGACTGACACACACACGCGGAGAGGGACGGGGAGAGAGGGACGCGGAGAGACTGTACTGATCTCTAGAAGCCGTATTTGGCCTGAGTTTGTCTGCGACTGAGTTTATTATCAGCCCAGCTGTTCTTCAGCTCCAACTCTCGCTCCTTAGCCTGAGAAACACAAACATCATTTATATACACACAGTACATTCATTAATAAATAGACAGATACACAGACAGACAGACGGACGGATCACACTCACTTGATGGATCAGGTAAGTGATCTGGTGTTTGCGTCTCTGCTGTCCCGTCGGCTGATCTCCTTTTTTCTGTTAAAAGAGAACATTCCGAATGTAAACCTCAGCGTCTTCATTTCTATTAAAGTGTTCGTGTGCTTTTCCACTCGAGTCTACCGCATGACTCCACTCGTAGTCTCCTCAGGTCTTCTACTGGAAACGTCTTCCGAGAACAAGCTGGATCATATTCATCACATTGCTTACAGTGCAGAGGAAACACTCAGGAAACGCTCGGACATCCAAACAATACTTATAAAGCAGAATTGATTACAATAATAATAATAATAATAATAATAATAATAAATCTTGAGGTTTGGTTTAATGTGCTGTACATGAATAAACAGTGAAGTGTGCGAGGACTGACCTTACTGAAGGACCTGCGTGGCTCCGTCTCCGTCGTCATGTTCTTCATCATCCACTGCTGCTGTCCACTGAGCTGATCATCTCCTTTAATCTCCAGGAACTTGATCTCTTCTTTCCCTCGGTTCTGTTTACCCTGCAGTCTGCGGAACTGGGGACCGGCGCAAAATAGACCAATAAAGACACTGAAAAACTCACATTTTTATATGGATGCTTTTATTAAATCAAACTTCTGTTTCCCTTCAGTTCTACATGTGCTTTTTATATCAATAAAAAACGTCAATTAATTAATTAAATTAGGAAATCTAATTACGTCCAAGTTTAATATTCTGTTTTTTTTTTCTTTGAGCAGTTTTATTAAAAAAAATAAAAAACCATTGATATAAACAAAAATGAATACACGAGTGAGTTAATTACATTAAATGTCATTTTCTCCTTAATTTCAAGCTTTTAAAAAACATCAGAAATTCATTAATATGAATAAATAAAGTTCCGTTTTCTCCACTGGCTTCCTGTAGCCTGCAAGACCTGCTGTGGAACAGCGCCCCCTACCTCAACTCTCTCGTGAAGGGTTAGGTTAGTGACTGATGATCAGTAGTTCCTACTCAGCGTGGCTCGAGATCTCTTTCCAGAACCTTCACACTAACTGTCCCTCAGTGGTGGACTGAACTTCTGACCTCAATCTGGACCCCAGAATCTCTCACCATCTCCAAAACACAGCTAAAGACCCACCTCTTCCGTGAGCACCTCACTAACCCATTAAAAAAATAAAATCAAATAAAAAGCATTAAAAACCTTACACCTCGACTCTGTGCACGTCGCGTCTTCTGGAACTCAATGAAAGGTCGTGTACAGCAGCACGACTCGTATTGTTCTCTGCGCGATACGTCGCTTTGCTTGTATTTTTATCACTTATAAGTCGCTTTGAATAAAAGCGTCCGCTAAGTAAATAAATATAAATATAAATATAAATGTACAGGACAAACTGCTCAACACATCCCTCATCTATCCATCACAATTCTATAAGCAAATGTATTTAAAAAAACAACCGTATTTCCTGTTGTACTTTTATTTAAATAAATGTTTAGCACAAATAAATACAAAATATAACTTTATAAAAAAATGTAAGGACTTAAAAAGAATAAATTAAAATGGTAAACAGGATCATCAGATTTTACACTTCAGTAAAGTTTCACAAAAAGCAGTGTGAGTGTGCGACAGAGAGAGACAGAGAGAGACAGACAGAGAGAGAGAGACAGAGAGAGAGAGACAGAGAGAGACAGAGAGAGAGACAGAGAGATCACAGGGTTTGTTGTGATCATCTTTATCCGCTCTCTAACCCTCTGCAGGACACGAGCCGGACTGTAATAAGACACTCACTGCTTCATCGTTGAACAGAGTGGTAGATTCTGCTTCTGGCTGTTCCCCGAGCCCGGAGTTCTGCTCCTGAAAGAACCCCTCGCTGTAATAATCCTGTGAACGACAGAACAGCAGCGTGGAGAATCCGTTTATTCTGAATCTGCAGATTTAAGTTCACTAATCCAGAGCCTCTTCCTTCATCTCTCTCCTGCGGTTCAGCAGGTGAGGGTTACGGGCCTTGCTCGGTGGTGCTGGAATCCAAACTCACAACCTGAACGGATCCTCCTGAGGAACTGCAGAGGTCGTGTTCTGCGCTAGAGAAACCACGAGCGTTTAAACTCCAGCTACAGCGGTTTCTCGCACAAGGCCGATATTTCCCCGATCACGGTTATAATCTCGCTCAATAATAAGCGAGGACATTTTCCAGCACCGCGAGCGTAATCTAGACGAGCGGCTTTTCAGTCCTCGCTCAGACTCTGTACACCCGACTCACAACCTTCACACGACCTCGCACAACCGATTAAGGTCAGAAAGAGTCTCACAGGGACACACTAGCGCTTGTTTGACTTCAGTGGACGTTAGAAGGCCATAAAGACACTGGTGAAGAACATGTGTAGGACGCCGGCTGTGGAGAAGTGGACTTTCCGAACATCCCCCTGTGTTTAGCGAGCTTACAGACGATCTGAGACAAACAGAAGCTTGAAACTCGTATAGACTTCCTGTCTTATCACTCTCCTGTTGAGGGAGTGTGTGTGTGTGTGTGTGTGTGTGTACCTGAGCGCTGGGTTTGTGGTCGTCTGGTTGATAATCGGCGGTTTGGTACTCCTGAGCGACCCACGCTGGCCTCGGCTGGGACTCTACGCCGGAGCTGAAGTCGAGCGGAGCGTCCTCGGCGTTGAGGGGAGGAGGCTTGAGTGATGGAGCGTACGGCTGAGGGTCGGGATACGACGCCGCGACCACCGGTTCTGACGAGCTTTCAGACAGGGAGAAGTAATTCTCAGGGGCAAGCTCGTCGTCGCTGCCCTCCTCGTCTGCCGCGATCTGCCGAGCGAACTGCAGTGACGCCGACTTGGCCGCCGCTTTAATGGCCGACGGAGACGGACTCGTCCCAGACACACCCTGAGACGCCGGCTTGGTCCCTTTGGCGTAAGCAGCGGGGGCAGGGCGTTTGGTGAGGGTGTGAGGCACCAGGGGGCGCTGTGTCTCCTTCACACTCAGGTGTTTGGGTTGCGGGAGGAGAGACGTCAGAGCGCCACCCTGAAACATCAAATAAAATCAGATCAGTTATTAATATCCAGTTTACAAAAGACCAGAGCAGCACACGACAGCGGCGAGACGTGCTGATCAAATCACTTCCACAAAATATCTCCATATTTAAACACAAAATACCGTCACGGTATCAAACGACCGTGATCACGGCACACAACAAACCCGTAAAGCTCACTCTCGAACCTTTACGCTAAAAATAACTCACCTGAGATCGCGGTTTCTTTACCACATGTTCGTCTTCATCCTCGTCTGACTGAAAACACACACACACACACAGGAGTTAGAGTTACAGGAATCCGTTTCGTCCCAACAGAAGCTCTGTAAACACACTCGTCATCGTTTCTGCGCCCGACATCAACGCTCCCTCTGATCTGACCACACCCCCTCACCTGCAGGACTCACTGCTGGGAGAATCAACACTGACAATACACTCACATCTTTATTTATAGACGGAGAAAGAGAACCCATGTTAGGTGTCTGTAGGCCATGTGTTCTGAGTAGAAGCTCTGAAACTCCAGGAGCATGATGGGAAATAGAAAGCCCCATGAAACCTCACTTTCACACCTGTAGAACATCAGTGCAGATGTTGTGGACCATGTCAGCACGAGATGAGTAGCAATGTCAGATTAAAATGGCAGTAGTGTTGGAGCACTCCTAATAAAGGAGGCTTTGAGGATCAGGTCAGTTGTGATGGTGGAGGAAAATATTAAAGTGGATAAAGTGCAGGAGCTCCAGCAGAGGAACCCAGTGCAGGATGGGGAAGACTCCAGGACCAGGGCTGGGAAAGAACTCCTTAATAATCACATGTGTGTGTGTGTGTGTGTCAGTGTGTGTGTGTGTCAGTGTGTGTGTCAGTGTGTCAGTGTGTGTGTGTGTCAGTGTGTGTGTGTGTCAGTGTGTGTGTGTGTCAGTGAGTGTCAGTGTGTGTGTGTCAGTGTGTGTGTGTGTGTGTGTGTGTGTGTGTGAGTGTGTGTGTCTGTCAGTGTGTGTGTGTGTCAGTGTGTGTGTGTGTGTGTGTGTGTGTGTCAGTGAGTGTCAGTGTGTGTGTGTCAGTGTGTGTGTGTGTGTGTCAGTGTGTGTGTGTCAGTGTCAGTGTGTGTCAGTGTGTGTGTGTGTGTGTGTGTGTGTGTGTGTGTGTGTGTGTGTCAGTGTGTCAGTGTGTGTGTGTCAGTGTGTGTGTGTGTGTGTCTGTGTGTGTGTGTGTGTCAGTGTGTGTGTGTGTCGTGTGTGTCAGTGTGTCAGTGTGTGTGTGTCAGTGTGTGTGTGTGTGTGTGTGTGTGTGTGTGTGTGTGTGTGTCAGTGTGTGTGTGTCAGTGTGTGTCAGTGTGTGTGTGTGACTCACGCTTTCTGCTCGGATCTCCGGAACGTTGATCCTGACCGGTTCTGAGCGCTTCTTGGCTCTGAGCAGCTCCGGCCCGGGCTTCTGGTTCTCCATTGCGGGCTCGGAGCGCTTGGGCGCGGGCAGAGAGACGAACAGCCCGCCGGGTTTAGCCGAGCTGCGTGGTTCTGGGCTCGGATCGTCGCGCTCACTGTCGTCACTGCTGTCGTACGCCACTAGAGACATGTTCCGGCCGGTCACATCCACTCCCGGCCCACTCTCTAATCAGCGCGTGCGTTTATAACCCGCTGTTAATCAGCCGCTCGGTCCTGCGCAGCTAGCTAGCCCTGATGCTAAGCTAACCGACTACCTGTTCACATTTCATCTGCGTAACCGACACGTTCCGCCGTTTCATCCTCCTGTGGAACCGGTAATACTCTAAACACCGGAATATTTATTACTTTAACTAATTCTTTCTCTGTGTATTCGCTTTTTTACTGAAAGGCGTAGCCAGGTAACAGCTAATAGATCTATAAACAAATCCCGTTCTTCTTCTGTTAACTAGCAGCGCTGTCTTATTTTACTTCCGGTTACTAATGTAGCGCGATCTGCGCGCTCCCGCCACCACACGGTAGGGAGGAGGAATTGCAGGATGAGTTACAGCGAAGGGGAAGCACACACACGCTCTCTCTCACAGACAAACACACACACACACTCTCTCACAGACAAACACACTCACACACACTCTCTCACAGACAGACAGACAAACACACAAACACACTCACGCTCACTCACAGACAGACAAACACACTCACACACACGCTCTCACACACACGCTCTCTCTCACAGAGAGACAAACACACACACACACACACACTCACTCACAGACAGACAAACACACTCACACACACTCTCACTCACAGACAGACAAACACACACACACACACTCTCACAGACAGACAGACAAACACACACACGCTCTCTCTCACACGCGCTCTCTCTCACAGACAGACAAACACACTCACTCTCACTCACAGACAGACAAACACACTCACACACACGCTCTCACACACACGCTCTCTCTCACAGAGAGACAAACACACTCACTCACAGAGAGACAAACACACTCACACACACTCTCACTCACAGACAGACAAACACACTCACACACACTCTCACTCACAGACAGACAAACAAACACACACACACACTCTCACTCACAGACAGACAAACACACTCACACACACGCTCTCTCACACACACGCTCTCTCTCACAGAGACAAACACACTCTCACACACACTCTCTCACACAGACAGACAGACAAAACACACACACACACACTCTCACTCACAGACAGACAAACACACTCACACACACGCGCTCTCACAGACAGACAGACACTCTCTCACAGACACGCTCTCTCTCACAGAGACAGACAGACACTCTCTCACAGACACGCTCTCTCTCACAGAGACAGACAAGCACTCTCACACACGCTCTCTCTCACAGACAGACAGACAAAACACACTCACACACACTCTCTCACAGACAGACAAACACACTCTCACACACACGCTCTCTCACACACACGCGCTCTCTCACAGACAGACACTCTCTCACACACGCTCTCTCACAGACAGACAGACACACACACAGACAGACACTCTCTCACACACACACACTCTCTCACACACACGCTCTCACAGAGACAGACACTCTCTCACACACACGCGCTCTCTCACAGACAGACAGACACTCACACACGCTCTCTCTCACAGAGACAGACAGACACTCACACACGCTCTCTCACAGAGACAGACAGACACTCTCTCACACACGCTCTCTCACACACACGCTCTCTCAGAGACAGACACTCTCTCACACACACGCGCTCTCTCACAGACAGACAGACACTCACACACGCGCTCTCACACACGCGCTCTCTCACAGACAGACACTCTCTCACACACACACTCTCACAGAGACAGACAGACACTCTCTCACACACACGCTCTCTCACACAGACAGACAGACACTCTCTCACACACGCTCTCTCACAGAGACAGACAGACACTCTCTCACACACACGCTCTCTCACAGACAGACACTCTCTCACACACACGCGCTCTCTCACAGAGACAGACAGACACTCACACACGCGCTCTCTCACACACGCGCTCTCTCACAGACACAGACAGACACTCTCTCACACACACGCGCTCTCTCACAGACAGACAGACACTCACACACGCGCTCTCTCACACACGCGCTCTCTCACAGACAGACACTCTCTCACACACGCTCTCTCACAGAGACAGACAGACACTCTCTCACAGAGACAGACAGACACTCTCTCACACACACGCTCTCTCACAGAGACAGACAGACACTCTCTCACACACACGCTCTCTCACAGAGACAGACACTCACACACGTGCACTCACAGACAGACAGACACTCTCTCACACACACGCTCTCTCACAGACAGACAGACACTCTCTCACACACACGCGCTCTCACAGAGACAGACAGACACTCTCTCACACACGCGCTCTCTCACAGACAGACAAACACACTCACACACACTCTCTCTCACAGACAGACAGACACTCTCTCACACACACGCTCTCTCACAGAGACAGACAAACACTCTCTCACAGACAGACAGACACTCACACACACGCTCTCACACAGATAGACAGACACTCTCTCACACACGCTCTCTCACAGAGACAGACAGACACTCTCACACACACGCTCTCTCACAGAGACAGACAGACACTCTCACACACACGCTCTCTCGCAGAGACAGACAGACACTCTCACACACACGCTCTCTCACAGACAGACAGACACTCTCTCACACACACGCTCTCTCACAGAGACAGACAGACAAACACTCTCTCACAGACAGACAGACACTCACACACGCTCTCTCACAGACAGACAGACACTCTCTCACACACGCTCTCTCACAGAGACAGACAGACACTCTCTCACAGAGACAGACACTCTCTCACACACGCTCTCTCACAGAGACAGACAAACACGCTCTCACAGACACGCGCTCTCACACACACGCGCTCACACACACACGCGCTCTCACACACACGCGCTCTCTCACAGAGACAGACAGACACTCTCTCACACACACGCGCTCTCACAGAGACAGACAAACACTCTCACAGAGACAGACAGACACTCACACACGCTCTCTCTCACAGAGACAGACAGACACTCTCTCACACACGCTCTCTCACAGAGACAGACACTCTCACACACGCGCACTCTCACAGACAGACAGACACTCTCTCACACACACGCTCTCTCACAGAGACAGACAGACACTCTCACACACGCTCTCTCACAGAGACAGACAGACACTCTCACAGAGACAGACAGACACTCACACACACGCTCTCTCACAGAGACAGACAGACACTCTCACACACACACTCTCTCACAGACAGACAGACACTCTCACACACACGCGCTCTCTCACACACACGCTCTCACAGAGACAGACACTCTCTCACACACACGTGCTCTCTCACAGAGACAGACAGACACTCACACACGCGCTCTCTCACACACGCGCTCTCTCACAGAGACAGACAGACACTCTCTCACACACACGCTCTCTCACACACACGCTCTCACAGAGACAGACACTCTCTCACACACACGCGCTCTCTCACAGAGACAGACAAACACTCTCTCACAGACAGACAGACACTCACACACACGCTCTCTCACAGACAGACAGACACTCTCACACACACGCTCTCTCACAGAGACAGACAGACACTCACACACGGCTCTCTCACAGAGACAGACAGACACTCTCTCACAGACAGACAGACACACACACAGACAGACACTCTCTCACACACACACACTCTCTCACACACGCGCTCTCACACACACGCGCTCTCACACACACGCGCTCTCTCACAGAGACAGACAGACACTCACACACGCTCTCTCTCACAGAGACAGA